>JBCNYH010000006.1:13305900-13318062 GCA_039654325.1 Tandanus tandanus | reverse complement strand
AGTTCTCCTTTTTTTTATTGTTTTTTTTTTTTAAGAAGGTGGGAAGAAAAAACAGTTACTTTGAATTCTCAAAGTGTGCGGCTTCTTTTAAAAAAAAAAAAAAAAAAAAAAAAAAGGTTTCTAGCCATGCTTCTTTTCCCCCTAGCATTTATGGACTCCTCTTGATATTGACAACTGCATGTTGATTTGAAAAGGTATTATGTAAACTGTCTCCTGAAATTATTCCTACCAATTAAAAAAGAGCCCAAAATAAAATGGGTTCCCAATGTTTATTTGTTTGTTTGTTTGTTTTGTTTGTTTGTTTAAAAAAAAAAAAAAAAAAAATTTAACCCTTTCATAGACCAGATCATGTTTTCATGTTTTTCAAAGACCTCAGTAATAAAAGTAGGGAAGTGGATAAATTCTACCGTAGAGTTTCACAATGTATTGAGAACTAGATTGTTTGAAATGGAAATGCTTATCTGTGGATACTTGTGTACTCTAAAGATAGTGAAATCTTACCAAGTTTACTGTAGAGATTATATAACTCTAAACAGGTGAATTCTGTTTCTGCTGAGTATCAAGCATTACTTGTGATTGATACAAGGCACTGCTAATCACTTGACCAATTCTGTCCATGGGATGAATCATCATGCTTTGGGGCTGCTTTTGAGTATTAGACTGAAACTGGGAGGATTCCAAGGATCAAGAGGGAAAATTGTTTAAAAATGGTCAGAAAAAGATTTGAGGTAATCCTGCTACAGAATTCCCCTCAGGGTGGAAAGAAACCTGCAACCAAGACAGTGCAAGCGCTATTTCATGACCAGTCTCTCAATGTACCAAATTATGGTCTGGCTACGATCAGCAAGATGCCCCAATATCTAATCACTCAGCACATGAAAGGTTATAGATAAGAGTTTGTAGTAAGCAGTATAGAAGTGTGACACTATGTTTGCCTTCACCATGAGCTGAAAACATCATGTTGATACTCTGTTGGGATGAAAGCCAGAATGGTGAGGCAATTTGGAAGAATCAGCAAGAGATTTTTTTTCCCCAGTTGTAGAGAGAATAAAGATTCCTCTGTAGTTAATCTACACACATCGGCCACTTTTTTTTTTTTTTTTTTTTTAAAGATGGCAATGATGTGTGTGAATCAACGGTCCAAGGTTCTCCGATCTGCAGAATAACTTGGGTAATCCTGCATTTTTCTACAGTTCTGTAGGGATTCCTTCACAACCACACGCCTTATTGCAGATCTGATCAATCACCGTTTGGAGCTCCATCAAGGATGGAGGGGCAGGCAACCATTTTTCTGGCTATAGTTGGAAGGCCAAGAAAGCTGTCTGATGACTATCATGCAGGTTTGCACAGGAGCTGGTGAAAGTGCTGCTTCCATCATTGGCTAATGGCTTCATCATCCCTGAGAATTATTGAATTTTCCTCTTTAATTGAAGTTGACACAGTCTTGACAGGCCCTTAAATTGGAGTAGCAGAGAAGATATCATGTAGCTGGTTCTAGTCAAGCACTTTGTTTTGCCACACCAAGCATCTTTCATGGAAAGCAGGTGAGTGTGAATATTTGATTTCTTGTCTTGTAACACTCTTCTTTTGCATTGGAGGCTTTATCATTCTCCCAAGCAAAGTAAGATTTGTTCTTCATGTTGATAATTTTCGGGTTGCAGTGACAAATCCTGGTCACTCCTTTTTGTGGCTGCTCTCTGTTTTTTCAGCTGCCGCGAGACGGGTCGCTTTTAGTTTGCACAAAATGAATAGGGGGCCTAAACCAGAACCTCGTGGAAAAGTGTGATACAGTTTACAATCTCTAAACATTTGTTGGCTCTGAAGAATCTCCATTTGTATTAACAAACTAGTAACAGTTTGTTTTCACAGTAAGTGAACTTTTTATCCTGTTTATTTTGTAATGTGATGCATCCAATGCTAATTTTTTCTTGGACAAAAAAGAGCTGTTGGGAAAACTTTCTTCAAGAACTTGGAGGAAAATAAGTATTGAGGTTGGCTTGATTGTGTTGTGATTTCTTGCAGAGTTGCTTAACAATGGCCAATGTTGGCCCAAACTGGTTGATAGTAATTATATTATATGGTGCGTGGACAATTTAATAATTTTCAGGTAATATGTACCTAGGTAATAAGGGCAGCTGTGCATTAATAAGCAACTTCATTATCTTGGGTATAATGGACCAGACTAAGACAAATTGTCTGCTGGACAAATTATTTTCTTTCGTTTTTTTTTTTTTAATTCATTAATTATCACAAAAAAGCTCAGGAGGAAAACGTGCTAATTAACTGCAGTATCCTTTATTATTAATAACCATTATTATTGTTGTTGTTGTTGAATTAAACATGATGCTACCAGGAACCCGTTAGTCTCCAGTTCAGCCATATTAAAGAAATGCAACCTACCCTGGTGTTAAGTCCACAGAGATGTGGCCTCAGTAAAGAAGGCTGAAAAACAACCAGCAGTGAATAAGATTCACAAGTTGAAGCATCAAGATCGGGCCAAAAAATACCTGAAGACAGCTTTTTCAAAGGTTTTGACAGATGAAATGTGACTGACCTTTTGTTGGACCAGATGGATAGGCCTGTGGCTGGATCGCTAATGGATTCACTTCAATTCACCACTTTGTCAGCTGATAGCAAAGTGGAGGAGGGGTACTGGTATGCACAGCTATAATTTAAGGATTAGCTAGTTGGACATTTTCAGTTGAAGATAGGATGAAAATCAATTCCCAATCGTAATGCTAGTTCCTGGAAGATAATTTCTACAAGCAGTCCTACAGAAAGAAGTAAAGCAAAGGCTTCAAATAATGACCAGATAATGACCTTGCTCCCTTCCACACCTGACTTAAATCCTATTGTAAGCCCCTTTTCAAGGTGAGATGTGAGATCTGAAACGGCGTTCTTCTCACTGATGAGGGATGGTACACTTACTTAAACAGCACTTGTGAAAATCTGAAAATTAATGTCTTAAATTTAATGAACACTAGTCAGACTGTTGTATAAAGGTGCACAAAGTTATGCAAGCATGCCCCGCACTCCAGGAGCTCGAGAATTGTCAAGACGCAAGCCTCTTCTTCGACCAGCAAATATTCATTCTGAAATTTTGGGTGTCTATTTACTCATGTCCGGTCTCTACTTTTCAGTTCATCATACAGAAATATTAATTTGATCAGTATGTTCTGGATCTCAAGGCCTTATTTTGGCCGTTGATTAATCCCAATTTGAGTTTTTGGCAGTGGATTCATCCCTGTTAACTTCTGTTTAACCCCCCAAAAAAGATATTACTTTTTCACAAGAAGTATTTTATCCATTAATAATTCAAAGTTGGAATTGACCACATTGTACCTTACACAGTGTTCACAAGTGCAAGAGTGATTCTGAAACCCCGACTAGGAAAAAGCAGATAGTGCAGATGAATAAATATATGAATTGTTTTTCCCATTATGTATTTGTTTTTAGTTGATTAATGAGAGAAGCCAGAATACGTACTGAATGCAGCCACTGGACATGAAAGTTTGTTTGGTTCTTTGTTGCAGAGCCAATGTCCTTGGTCTGTTCCTTCAGGAGCTACAATAAACAACTCCTGCAGTGATACATGAGAATGGAAGACTTGTAATTGGTTCTGGGCCTGTAATTTATCGACTGTGTTACATTTCCTTGTTCCATATGTCGGTTGGATCAGAGGGGCATTGTTTTATACAACTACAATCACATTTTATGGCAGTGGTTACCAGTGCTGCTTGTAGAAAAATTTGCTGAGTCTAACCCATCTGTTCCCCCAGTTAGAACATGGCGCCCCACTGTGACACGGGTGTAAGATTTGAATAGGACCTCAACTTTGTACAGATACTTCTTTGGATTTTTCTAGAAACAAATTAAAATTTGTCTTACGTGTCCTCTCTTGTACAACTTGGAATTCGCTGTAAGGGTACTTTCATACATGGTGATTTTTTTTTTTTCTCAACCGCCTGCACATGTTGCACATAATTTTACAGGAAGTGGCCACTTTTCAACAGCACTGTCATCGGAATTGAGCTTTTTCTGGCGGGCGGGCGGACGGACGGACGGACGGGCGGGCGGGGGGGGGGATGGTGTTCTACAATGCAGCACTTCCAAAATTGACCAAATTACCAGGTTGGCAATCGGAGACCAACAGAGTAAAAACAAACATGGATCTTCACTCAAATATTTAATTGACCAAAAAAAAAAACCACATTACAAAAATGGGATGCTGACTAAAATGTAAATAAAATCAATATAATGATTCAAACCTTTATTCAGTTAAACACAATACAAAGACAAGATATGATTAAGCTGATAAAGTTTTTTTAAACCACTCGACCACTTGTTCTGAATTTGCACACATTTTTAAAAAAATAAGGAGGACATGCGCCCTTCTTTGGTTTCTTATCCCAGGATAGGAAACCAATCAGACTGCGGTATTGCCTTTTAGTATCTACCAAAGCAAAATAATCCATGCTCTATGAAAGGAACAGATGGCATACACTCTCTCGGTCTATCTTGGATGCCTTTGAGGTGATGGATGCAAAAGAGGGTAGATAGCTCTTTCTGCCCTTCTTGCCCTATTTGATATTTGATATTCCCCTATCAAATATTTGTATTTGAGAAATGTTCTTTTTAAACCGTTGAATACACAGTTTTTCCTCAGAGTGGTGAACCTTGCTTGTGAATGACTGAACCTTTCAAGGATGCCCCTTTCTTTCCCAAATGTAATACTCTACCAGTTAACCTGTTTATCTGTGGAATGTTCCAATCAGATATAAAGGGTTAGCAAAAAATCACTGTTCTTTTTTTAATTTGTTTTAGACAGTGTGCCAATTTTTTAAATCATAAAAACACACCAATCTTTATTTACATTTTTTAACTGATAGAGTTGTCTAGATTGTGTTCTTACTAGAAAGCTATTTCAGTAAGACTGACACAGAATCTGTTCTAACAAGACAGCTCCTTAGTCTTTACTATCGTGTCATATGTAGCTCATTTAAAATAACCATGACTGCAGTGCAGTGCATTATGGGCAATATATTTTTGATTTGATTTTGATATATATTAATACCACAAGGGAAACTTGGCTCTAAATTTAACCCACCCAAAGTGCGTGCACACACACACACACACACACACACACACACACACAGCAGTGGGCAGAGCAGTTGGGGGTTAGGTGCCTTGCTCAAGAGCCCTTCAGCTGTGAAGTTGGAGAAAGGGGAGGGAGGACTCCTCCCCCCACCACCACACATTTTCCCTCCTGGTCCGGGAATCGAACCAGCTGCCTTTTCAGTCCCAAACCCGCTTCTCTAACCATTAGGCCACAGCTGCCCCTGTGGCATATACAAGCAAGCACTGATTATATGTATCCTTTAAGAGACTGATGAGCGTGCTTATATAAAGCCTATTCTCCTTTTTGCTAATTATTCTCTTGGATAACTATCAATGTTGTGATTTGTTTTGACGGGAGGGACTATTTTTTTTCTCTGAACACCAGAGCGTGGGTATCTCTTACTGATTCATGGAATTACTTTTGACACTCTGTTCCTTGTTTTAATATGGGAACTTGGTGTTTCCTTGAAGTATTTATTAGTTGGTGTGCATTACCAGAGTAGTGATGACATGTGGCCACTTGCTTTTGACAGCACACATTAACTGAGAATCCCTAGTGTAAATATTCAGCTTCTTGGTGCACTTCTGATGTAAACAAAAAAATTTTGTTAAGACTCTAGTGTCTAAAAGCGTACACTCTTGTCTTAGTGCTATGATGCTTGTGGTACATGAAGTCATTTTTCTCTGCAACAATCATGTTACCTCGTGTGTAGCATGCATGACCTTATGTTTAATATGCACATGAATGGTGCTTTTTTTTTTTTTTTTTTCTTTCTTAGATGTTCACTGCATGCAGGTAAAGTGGCACATCTGCTGCTTTTCATTTATTCAATATTTTAACTGATCATGCGTTTGACATATTTGTATAATTTATATCAGATATTTCTACATAACCATAAAGGCTTGTAGACCAATCACAAAGCTGTTGTATATGTATACAAATATCTATGTATATATATCTGTATATGAATATATCTGTTGTAAATGTATGTCTAAAAATTCTTCTGTTTCATGGCACCCATAAAGTGGCTTAAGCTGTTGCACTTCTTGATGATGCAATGGAAAGTTATTTAAAACCTAAAAATCTGTTGAGAAACCCAGAATGAATTGGCAAGAAATGTTGGTTGCTTAAGTGAGTCACTGAAATGTTTTCCTTGTTGCACTGTTTTGAGGTCTCAGCTAGTTTAACAATGATCTTATGATTAATGATCCTTTAATGTCTTGATTCTCAGTGTAGGTTGTCAGGATCCCCAGGTGTCCATGCAGTGCTAGGGCTTTGTTCATTTGTTTGTTTGTTTTCTTACAGTGAAGATTTTATTATATTTATTTTTAAATGTTTTTGACTGGTTATTTGAACATACATACATACATACATACATGTACTCACACACACACTGCCTGTCCAATCACACACTCGAGTATTTGGTTGGAACACCTTTTGCCCTGATTACAGTGCATAATCGTCATGGCATTGTTGCTCCAGTTGGTCAGGTCGAGGCTCAGAAACAATAATGTGGCAATAAAATGAAGTCAGCTGATGACCTAAATGTACTGAATGGGCAGGTTATCACATCAGTGAAGTTTTTCTTCCCTGATGGCACAGATTGGGGCTTAAACCGTGAAATCGTGGTTCCGGGATCGATCACAAGGAATGATTTTCACACATAAACTGCCAACACAGAGTCCTGACCTAAACCATTTTGAAAGTATTATTTTTTTTGTTATGTCTTGAAGCACCCACTAAGGCATTAAAATGTTCAGCATCTCCTTTTCCTTAAAGTTTTAAAAAAGCAAAATATAACACACTACAGTATAACATATATCAAATCTATTTTATAATACATGGCTGGCGGAAAATATATCCCGCATCTGAATATTTGGTTGGACCACCTTTAGCCTGGATTGCAGTGTGCAGTTGCCATGGCATTGTTGCTTTAATTGGTCAGGTTGAGGCTCAGCAAAATTGTGTATGTATGAATGTACTGAAAGAGCAAGTTCTCCCATCAATGGACGTTTTCTTATCTGATGACACGGGTATAAAATCGGGGCTCCAATAGTGAGAGTGGTTCAGGAGGAATCATTTTCACACATAAACTGGCACCTCAGCATCCTGACCTTAACCCTATTAAAAGTCTTTGGAATGTGCTGGAGAAGACTTTATGGAGTGGGTTGATTTTCCCATCATCGATTCGCTGATGTCGCTGTCGCTGAAAAATAAACCCAACACTGGATGGAAATAAATGCTGTTAAGTTGTGATATATATGTAAGGAATGTTTGAGGAAATAGATTATTTTCAAATAGATAGATATTCAGGTCCATAACTATGTTATGTACAATTTTTATAATTTGCGTCCACCAAGCAGGATTTGAAAAGGATCGATGTGGTCGAAGTGTAAAGTAAAATACCGTAAAGAATTTTAGTATTTGTTATTATAATCGTTGTTTAATCTTACTTTGTCTAATCACATTTGCGGCATAATTGAATATGAAACAATATTTAAAACGTTCATAATTCCTAAGGGGTTTATTATTGTTTATTTATTTATTTATTTATTTTTGAGTTCTTTTATTTATAGTGTATTTTTCAAACGGAATTACTGATGAACTTTGGCTGACTGACCTCATGGTGCTCCCATGAACAGTTTCTTGTTTGACTTGGAAAGCTTCCAGCCATTTTTTTTCTTGCTGAATGTGCTGATACGTTTAATCTGTATTTTTTGGTGCATCTTTGTATTTTTGACCTAATATGAAATTTATTAAGTGGCCGAGCTCTTGCATGTGTGTTGAAATATTTATGGGCTGTAATCATTTTTATTAGTTCCACCACATTTCTCAGACTCCTCAGTTTTGTAGATTTGTACGTAGCGAGTAGACAGGAATGTATAATAGATGAAATACAGGCAGAAACAGTAAACTCAAGCCCTTCTAAGATCTCTGGAAAATATATTCTCCCAAAGATTTTTTTAATTCAGTGGTTTTTGCTCACAAGTCAGACCAGTGTGATTTATTACATATTATTCATAGTTATTAAATTGACTTTTGCAAGAAAGACAGAAGGAGAAAGAAGACACCATGTCATGGCTTACATTTCATTTTTATTTGGCAGACACAAAACGTTACACAAAGCTGTTACTGAAGCCTATAATTTACATTTTACATTTGGAAGACGCCTTCATCCAGAGCGACTTACATTTTCTTTTATACAACTGAGCAATTGAGGGTTAAGGGCCTTGCTCAAGGGCCCAACAGTGGCAGCTTGATGGTACTAGGGATTGAACTGCCAACCCTTTGATCAGTAACCCAGAGCCCTAACCAGTGAGCCACCACACTGCACACTACACAAGTGCCTCAAGAACCCAGAGGTGTGTACAGAGAATGGAACCCGACAGAACCTTGTTATTAATTAGACCCAAATATGAAACTTTGCATTAACTTGGTGTGTTGGTTTTCGTGCTACATAAAAATGGCACAAACTGATTGGTTCACTATCTTGGGATAATTAACATTTATGCACAAAGGTGAGGTGGATGCTGCATCTGAAAGCTCCATTCCAGCCCATGATCCATAACACCTTATCCTGTGTAGCATCCCGGGAAGGTGGAGTCTATTTCAGCTGACTCTGGGCGAAGGTATGGTTCACCCTGAACAACCCGCCGGCTAAGAGCAACGTGTAGCTAATTGCTTCTGTTCCTGTGTATACTACAAGGAACATAAGAAAAACAAACTAAAATTAGATTTTTATGGTTAATTTTTCCATTTTAAAAAATGATGTGAAGAAAAGATACAGATAAAAATCTCAATAAAAAAAATTTGGAAATGTCTATATGTGTATATATATACATATACATATAAAAGTCTAAAATGAGAAGTTAATATCTATATCAACAGAATGAAGCCTGTCAGAGAGTAATATGTACAGTATTATCAATATGGTAATCCTGAGATAGCAGACCAATCAGATTGTACCATTACCATGTAGTATATACTAATAGACATTTGTATCAATAGTATCAGTATCATTTGTTTCATGCCATGGAAGAGCACCACAAATGCCATATTTGCTTTGACAGTGTTGATGGAGAAGTACAGGGAAGGTCAGAAGAAGTGGCACTGCGTGTTTGTGGACTTGGCTCCGTATAGCAGAATACCAAGAGTGGAGTTGTGGTACTATATGAGGAAGTCAGAAGTGGCAGAGAAGTATGAGAAGGTGGGTCAGGATATGCATGAGCAAAATGTGACAGCAGTGAGGTGTGCATTATTAATGAAAAGATGGAGGTGGGATTGCATCATGGTTCGACTCTAAGCCCTTTCCTGTTTGCAATGGTCACCAGGTTGTCTAACGAGGTCAGACAAGAGTCTCCATGTCTGTGAATTTGCGGATGACATTGTGATCTGTAGTGACAGCAGGAACCAGGTGAAAATGAGTCTGGAGAGGTGGATGTATGCACTGGAGAGAAGAGGAATGAAAGTCAGCAGGAATAAGACAGAGTACATGTGTGTGAATAAGAGGGAGAGTGACGGAACAGTGCAGCTGTAAGGGGTAACGGTGCTGAAGGTAGATGAATTGCAGGCAGGGTGGAGAAGAGCAGATGAGTGATTTGTGATCACTAAGAAGGGTATCTGCAAGAGATAAGGGAAAGGTTTATAAAACAGTAATGAGGCCAGCTATGCTGTACGGTTTGGAAACAGTAGCGCTGACAATGGCTGGAAGTGGAATAGATATAGATGGATAGGCAAAGACCCTGGGCAGCTCATCAAACCATTGCAGGGCAACACACAAAACACATAAAACCAATTACATTCACACCAGGGGCAATTTGTAACAGCCAATTAGCCTAATGTGTCTTTGGACTGTGAAAGGAAACCAGAATACCTGGAGGAAGCCCATGCAAGCACAGACAAAACATGCAAACTCCACACAGAAATGACCTGTCTTGCTGAGGATGTTCTAACCACTGCGCCACCATGCCTCTATTTCTTTATACAGTATTTAAAAAAAAAAACCAATTACAGTAATTAAAATGTGCAGTGAAAATGTACAAAAGAAAAACAACTGACAGTGTAGAGGATTTGGGTGGGTTTTGAACATGAAAAAATAAAAGTAGTCATTTTTTAAATTCTACTCCCTTTACATGTTAGATATAACCCACATCTTTTGTATTACATACAACTAGAGATAGCTGTGGTTGAGCAATTAACAAAATTTCACCTTACTTGAAGTACACACCCCTTGTGAACGTTTGGTTTGACAGACAATGGTATGCGTTTTAAACTTCAGTTTTTCAAAAAAACACATTGAGGCCTGCTCTGTAAAACCATAAATCTAAATTGCAAATGTTTGTTGCAGTTTCTCTAGCAATTAGGCCTTACATCGAATATAGTTCGAATATAGTTTCCAGCTTTCTCTAATATCTATTTAAATATACTTTATACTGCAACACTGTTTTTGGGTTCCCAGCTGTTACTCTTGGCTCATTTAGGTATCCGTTACAGACATGTTTGGGATGTTACAAAATCAGACCTCAAAACCGGATACTTTTTTAACTTCTATTTTGCCTCTAAAGAAAATGAATCAATAAATCTAACTGATACTGCACATGCTGTCTCTTTATTCAATAACCAACATTTATTCAAAAGAATATATACAATTTCATGATTCATTATTGATGGAATACATTCGATTCTGGCAGTACTTACACAAAATCCATGTTTTAGTGTATTGTGACTCATATAGTAAGTAAGCAAAGGGTTTCAGAAAGACATCTGAGCTGATTCCATTTTCTTTTCGAGAGATAACTCTATTTCATATTTATCTAAGATGCCTGGTAAGTGAATGGGCAACTTTAAATTACATACTGTATATGACATGCACACAAGCAATTAATTGTACCTGTTTCGGGAAGTTAAGCGTGCAAACTCTGATGCTTACTAGTAGTTAGTCTGCCTTGGATAAAATTGGCATTGCTATTTTGTTGGCACAGACTGTATCTTCAGGTATTGTGCGTCTGGTGGTATGGCGTGCTTGTTGGACTTTGAAAGGGAAGACTCCATTTTATGTTTCTGTTTTATGCTTTATACTGAAAGAACAAGGATGTGGTGGGTGCCAAATATTTTCCACACAGGAGGATGGTGGTGTTTTGGGTGCCAAAATGTTTTTCACCCAAATCCTAGTTATTTCATAACTCAGTACTATAAAAACACCTCCTACACATAGCCTATTAAAACTGTTGTGCAAGATGCTACGGTAACATTATGTTCCCTAATTGCGCTGTAAGTGATGCTGATTTGATGTGTACGGGTGTTGTGCAACAGTTCCTGAATCCTATTCGTAACCTTTTGGCCAAAACTGTGGAAGTGAAGTATTACAGCATGGATACATAACCAAAGTAAAGGAGAAGAGTTAAGAATCCCACCAGAACTCAAACGGTCTTTGATTGTTTGAGTACTGTTTATGATATAAACAGGGCTCAAACAGTAAAAAAATACAAGTTCTATAGAACGTCGTAACCCCTCATCCAGGACGCCTCAAGTGCACGCAGGACAAAAATGGAAGTTTTGTCAAGGTCAAAGGTCACATTTGCAAATTACCTACACCACACACATGTTTAGGTCATAGGGAGTGCCTATGCAAAACTTCAGAAAGCTAGCCTGTGCATGAGCCAAGCAATGGCCCAAACAAACTTTGTCACGCCGCACACCCACCCACCTGCCAAGCCACCAAGCCGACGACAATATCCCTCCAGCCATAACCGGCTGAGGAGTTAAAAGCATATTTTCTTTATTTTCATCATCCGACATTTGTTTCCAAACATCAACTGAATTACAACTTTGCGCAAATTTTCTGTGGCCAGGCATGGTTATTTATATTTATATATAAATTTTATTATATGTGGTAAATTTTACAATGTTGTGGTTATTTTTAAATATATGTGTGCATGTATGTGAGTGTGTGTATGTATGTATATATATATATATATATATATGTGTATATGTATATATATATATATATATGTGTATATGTATATATATATATATATATGTGT
>JBCNYH010000006.1:13271586-13297431 GCA_039654325.1 Tandanus tandanus | reverse complement strand
CAGCAGTGAGAACCCATTGATAGTGGGGCTTGAACCCCCGACCTTGGGATCAGTAATCCAGCACCCTACCACCGGGCCAAATGTAATGGTGCCATATTACTCAACTGTAGCAAATCACCTTCTGAAAGTTCATCCTCTTTGAGGTAATGTCTAATGAATATGTAATGTTAGTTCACGATCTTTTAAACCCAAGCCCAGATTTGGTGAAATATTGCCTCAATTGTTTTGTCATTATTAGTTAGTGAAATCAATTAAAATAAGCTAGTTTATATATATAGCATATTTACCTTTTTCTGCTGTAGTTAAATTTGATGTTACATTGTGTTGTTTAGCATTTCAACAGGAAATCCCATATAAATAGGATTTAATTCCCCAGTAGCCTTTCACAGAGAATAAAGAGATGGGTGTATGTGTGTGTTCTCTGTATAGGTGGGGAATATGGTGCTGATAGTGTTCATCAGTTACCTTGGAAGTCGTGTCCATCGCCCTCGTTTTATAGGACTGGGAGGCCTGCTGATGTCCATTAGTGCCTTGATGCTGACGTTACCTCACTTCCTGTCTCCACCATACTCCTATGACTCCGTCCTGAAAGGTGAACACACTCTAACACCAGCATCTCTGGCCAAATTGAAATGGTGACAACGTTTAAATTTATAAATAAACATGAATCGACAAAAGATAATTATGGGTCATATATGCAGCAAAGTATTTTAGCAGACCAAGCTGAGTAGTTGAAAAATTACTTTAGCTGAGATGATAAATACAATGCAGCAGCTTAGTATCTGTGTTTTGTTTTTTGTTTTTTTTGTTGGATTTTTTTTTTTAATTATGTCCAATTCCCAACTGTCGAGTGTTGCCTCCCTATCACATACGACCATCAACCAAGGAAATGCGTAAGCATGCACACACCATCACAACACATTATCCGGTCTTGTATGTTGCTTAAGTGGACCTTCATAAGCACACTATTTTATGTAACATATTTTACTTCATTGCACTTGGTTTAGGCACTTGAGGGTCATGAAAAGCCAGAATGGCCCAGCTGTGCACAGTATGAAGAAAAAAAACGTTCTTCAGGGTTCAGACATTTCATAATGATATCTAAAAACTAAATGTTCTTTTGCAGAATTGTACACAGAAACCTTAAGGGCTGAACCTGAGGGACAAATTAAAGTGCCTTTTTGCCTAGTTTTTAGTTTTAGCCACATTCAAGCACTTAGAATCTGGGATAAAAGGAGTTCAAATACATCCAAGCATACTGATTTTTTAGAACAATTTATTTTTGGGTGAAGGTGGGATAAGTGTAAGCTCTGGTTAATATCATGCCTCGGATAGGCAGCCTTATTGAGCCCATTGCTACCATTCCACAGTGATGTGTGCCAGAGGAAAGTGACTAGACTGGCTCAACGCCGCTTCATATCTCTCGAATATACTCGGTGAACAAAACACACCCTCAGGGCCATGAGATCATGAAACTAATAACATCCACGAGAATCAAAAAACAGAGTAGAAAACCAGACAAAACGTAGCAGGGGTCTAAAACAACATCCCCCAGTGAGAAAGATATTGTAAGCAGAACAAGGGCTTAAGATCTCTCCTGTACCGTTAGCAACAGGAAGTTGCTTTGGAGCTTCTGTACCCTGGTGAACTTCATCCTCCTTTTAACATAGGTGTGTACGCAGAAAAAAATCTGAGAGCTTTGAAAATTGGAGCAAGCAAAAAAAAACTAATTGTCCTAGGAATAAATAAATCAGGGGGGAAAAAAGGTGTGGGGCTGTATGGAAGATACTAAATTGCAGACAGTTTAAACCCAAGATCTTTCTTTTTTTTTCTGTTTTCTCTTCAATTTCATTTTGTTAATAAAAGATAAATTGTTCATTTGTTAATATACATCCGTTTCTGTGTTTCAGGCCTATAACACCTTCCAAAAATGTCAGGATAGGGACAAATTAGATAATATAATGTGAAACAGGTGATTGTAATCATGACTTGGTGCCAAATCAGTATCCAGGAAAGGTCTAGTCTTTAAAGAGCATTTATTAAAGACATGATTAAAATGTTTAAAAAAAATAAATAAATAAAAATTTAAAAAAAAGATAGGAAAAAGGGATTTGGGTACTGCTCCCTCTATGGTGCATTTTGTTGCCTAAAGGGCAAGGGCACAAGCCTAAGCTGAATGCTTCTGGTCTGTGATCCCTTAGAAAAATACCACTGCATTAAGAGCTGTTGTTCATCTATAGCTGATATAAACACATGGGTTCAGGATTACTTTGGAAAGCCTTTGTCAAGCACTACAATATGGAGTAACATGCAAGTTACTACTTTACAGTGCAAAAAGGAAGGGGCTTTAAAAAAATAACATTTGGGCTGAAGTAGAGAGGAGGTCATAGATTTTAAATAGGTGTGTGTGTGTGTGTGTGTGTGTGTGGAGTGTATTTAGAGTTTGCAAGGGCTGTGTCCCAACAGGCATTAGCTGGAACAAATCATTCTCATTGCAGATGAAAAAAGAAAAGGGAAGATTAGAAGTCTGTAAAAAAAAACCAGTTCTAAGCACAATTCCCTCCCTTTTTTAATCACGATCATTTGATATCAGCTCATTATATAACCTGGTACTACCATTGACAAAAAATGAGTTAGAAGAGTACCAAAGAACTACTTGTTAAACCTCTATTTCTGCCTCTTTAGTTTTTACCTTTTAGTGTAAAGGCCTTTTCACACTGAGCACATTGTTTTCATGAAATTAATTGAAGTGACATTATAGAGCTCCACTGATAAGGGGAAAAAGTCTTTTTGGAACGTCAAGAAGTGTTCGTCTGTCCGTCCCTCCAGCATATGTGTACACATGAGAGCCCTGTGGTGATATTTCTCATGCTGTTATATAACCGCTGTAATGGGAATGCATGTCTGAGCGATGGTAACTTCTTCTACTCTATCTTCCCCACCAAACTCTGTTTTAAGCCATAAAATAAAATCCACTTTTTAAATAAAATAAAACGCACTTTTTTAACACCTTAAGCAGAATTCTATGTGCCATATGCAGTAGGTATCGTTGTTTTTTTAGCTGGCAAAAAAATACTATTTCTGCTGCGCCAAACAGTTTTTTGTACTGTATATAGCGCATTACGTTTCTGGAGGGTATAACGCAAATCGCTACCCTGTGGCAATATTGGAGCTCACATCCTATGAATACTCACTTGCACTCGTACTAGGATAAATGATTTCTTAGATATTTTATAGCTAATTGTCATTGATTCTGTCAGCAAATTCACAAATAAGCAATTCACAAATAAACAACTAATTGTATTCTTGTGTTATTGAAATGTTCTCTATACCTACGGCTTCTAAATGGTGCACTTAACATTTCGAGACTAAGATTGTGTGTTTGGTTACCTCATTTTTGTTCCCTTCTGTAAACAAGTTATTATAAAATGAATTAATCTTAATATATGTAGGATACGTGTATGGGGTTTGAGAGTTCCCACAAAAAACTTGTCAAGTAAATGAAATAATATGGGAGCTTTTATAGGCAGAGCCAAAATCTCTATATTCTTTTTTCGCACAACTATCCCGTAATATAAAATTTTTCAAATTGAAGATGAAATTTTGTGTGCAGAAAAACAAACAAACAAAAAAAACCCCATTTTTTTCTCCACTAGTTTGCTTTTTCCAATTTTTTATCTGTGAAAGGAAAGCATTCAACCCATCAGGGTATTACTCCTTGAAACTTTACACTTGAACTTAGAAGATGGCAGAGGATCTGTAAAATATAGAAAATTAACAATTTTGTGTCTCAGTACTCAGCAACTGATATCTTGAAATATTTCAGAAAGTGTCCATGATAAGTAATGTTAATTTTCTTCCCCAATTTTGGATTCTTTATTTGCATTGCTGTATGCGAAAAGGCCTTAAAAGTGTAACAAACACAGTATTCTAACATGTCATAGACAAATTTAAACATGTATCTCAGACAGATGCACACTGTAGCCAATCAACAACAACCATGTGAGATTTAAAGATCGATCCTTTCTATTTAGTAGACCAAACTGGACTTGTTGTATTTCCGACTTTGCTGTTGTGTTTTATTTTGCACTTACAGGGTAAAGTAACTAATATTTAATTTTGACTTTCAGTTCCATACTGTATGGTATGATGTATTCACTCATGTTAACATGTGCCTTTCTGTCCCACAGATACTAGGCAGGACATGTGTAATGTCCATGCAATGCGTGTCAATGTATCATCCGCTGAAGCATGTGGTCAGCAGGACACTCGCAAGCTTGTGGACAACACAAAGCTGTGGGTACTTATGGCGACAGCCCAATTGTTGTTTGGAATTGGCTCTGTCCCTATTCAACCTTTTGGGATCTCATATGTGGATGACTTTGCTGGGCCCGGCAACTCCCCTCTCTACATTGGTATGCACTTAGCTGTTTGTAATAAAGACTTTACTGAGGGTCTATTAGCATGTATTATTATTGTTGTATATATGTATATAGTATTATATGTATTATTAATGTATTATTAAATACATTCACATAAAATAAATGAATGCTATGTTTTTTATAAGAATGTATTTCTTTGCTCCAGCCATACTGTTTGCTGTATCTGTGTTCGGGCCTGCCTTTGGCTATCTTGTGGGATCGGTTGTACTGAGAATCTATGTGGATGTGGACAGAGTTAATGCAGGTACAGTTTCTTTTTTAGCACCTAGGTTTTTTCCCTGAATGAATCAGTAGTTCTTGTTTTTTGGGAAGACAAAGCTGTGCTAGCATGGGAGTGCATCCTCAGGGGTCTGCTAACTTAAATGCGTGTTCCATCTTTAAGCTTTGACGCATCTTTAAGTTCTGATTCCTGCTCTACTGCTGTGAGTTTTGAAAATAAGAAGACAGATGCCAGATAGCTTATAAGATGGACAGGATGTTTTTGCCCACCAGTGCTTTAGTGATATATGATATGATTGCATGCTCGGATATGAAGCATGGCTGGTTTTCTAGGGGGAAATAAGCAAACTGGATTATTCTTAAGTCTTTTAAATGACAGAAATGAATTAATTTTAAATCTATAATTTGTATATGTAATGTCACTACTTTTCTTATTCCTATTATATTAAGGAATTTGGGAGATGTATATTCTTGTAGCTAATTTCAAATATTTCATACTGTGATGTATAGGGTGAATGTGTTCAAGTAGCAGGATTGAGTGAATGTGAAGTATTTTTTTTTATTTTTTATTTTATAACCTATAGATGACATAATAAAAAGGATGTATCAAGCATTAGATGTTACATGGATTGACACATGAATCCAAAAATAAGATTGTTGAAGTACCTTAATGATTATATTATGCAGTGTAGTGTAGTTTCAATGGATTTGGACAGGCCAAAAAGTGCAATTTACATTAAAACCCATGAAAAGTAATTACCATGCTAGTGTCATCGATTAAGTGATTTTTGATTACCCCAAATAAAGATCAGCTGTTTCTGTAAGAATTTCTTGATATTTTCTTGGGGTCATATGACTGCTGGTATCAATCAAAGAGAAGTACAAAAGAATTTTCAAAACATGAGGTCTATCATGGAACACCATGAAGGCTATCAACAAGTGAAGAAAATAGCCCTTCACGGTGACATTGCCAAAAACAGGGCATAGCTCCAAAACTGACAAAAAGACAAGAAACAAACCTATCCGGGAGGCTGCCAAAAGACCTACAGCAACATTAAAAGCAGGAATACATTATACGGTGAAATGTTTTAAAATCAAAACAATGTGTAGGTCTTTCTCATTGTTGCTCCAAAATTTGAAGGATAGGTCTTAGCATGTTTCAGCTTAACCTCCTGAGACTCAAACCAAGACTAACGTTGTGCGCCTTTGTCCCTTCTCTGCACCACTTGTGTTCCTTACCACCTGATAACCAGTGGACTTGTTCAACATCTTCAAATAGAAATATGTTTGGCAAAAGAGTAATACCCAATGGACCTCATATGAGGATCTTACAAGGATATGCACACAATGTAGTTGGGAGAAAATATGATGTCCTCATATGAGGTCAGTGGGATAAACAATTTCCTTTACTGAAACTAAGCAGCCCAACCCCATGACTGTATCCCTGTGCTGAAAATCATGGTCCATGAACACTGGGTTTGCCAAGATTAATGTGGACAAACATGAGGCCGGACACCAACCCCAGTGAACACCTTTGGGGTTAACCGGAATGCCAAATGTGCACTAGGCCCAAAATCAGTGCAAATTCCCTCCACCACACTCAAAAAATTAATTGAAAGTAGTCCCAGAAAAAGTGGAGCCTATAACAGCAAAGGGGGACTAGGATCTTCAAAAATCCAAAGTCAGGTTTCTACACACCTTTGTCCATATAGTGTATCTGATAAATACTGGTCACTTCCTGCATGTAACAACTACCCCTCACATTATTCACACACATAAGCTATAGGGTCAGGTGGCTGCTAGACAGAACCACTTTCTCACAAAATAAAGGCCAAGCTGACCTAAATCTCCTCCAAGTCATTTTGCAGAATATGTTATCATTCAAAGTAGAAGCATGGTGATGGCAGCATCATGCTGGGGCTCTGGTGAGTTATTAGGAAATATATTTAGCTCCAAATACCTTTCTGTTTTGGCACAAAATCTACAGGCCTCCCTTAGAAAACAAAGATTTTCAGTTTCAAGAATAACAATGCCCCAAACAATGCCCGCAATTTATTTTACATTTTTTACATTATTACTTTTTGAGGCTTTGCTTCAGAAGAAGAGGATCAACATTTTGGAAATTACTTATTGACGTTAATCTGGATGATGGAAACTTTTGAATAAATGTCTGGTAGTATGAAAAGGTGTGACAGTAATTTTCACCTTCATTGGAGGAAGTGTTTGTTAAAATAGTGCTCTACCAAAAAAGAAACCTGCAACTTGCGAGGACTTACTTAAGATAATACCTTGACTCGAACCCCTTCTTGTGCTTTCTTTCTTTTGTAGCAGGGGCGAAGGAACTGACCCCTATTGATCCTCGCTGGGTTGGAGCATGGTGGATGGGTTTGCTGATCTCTGCTGGAGGGCTGTTGCTCACATCCATCCCCTACTTTTTCTTTCCCAGGGCCATGCATGTAGATAATGTGAGTCTTGCTATTACTGGTCTTCAATATACAGTACCAGTCAAAAGTGTCCACATTACTTGTGTGTCCAAACATTTTCACTGGAACTTATGTTTATAAAAACAAGGGTAGTCAATATACCAGAACATGCATACCGAAATCACTGAACATCTAAAATTCCATATAATTTCACTTACTTTTCTTTTTATGAAAACATATTGTTAAGAATCTTATTTATAAATTCATAGATATATATAAGAATAAATTGACACACACACACACACACACACACACACACACACACACACACACACACACACACACACATATAGATATATATACGTATATATAAATTCATATTTTATATGAACTTTATATTGACTGTGCTGAAATCAGTATCAGAAGTTGGATGTTGCCCAAGTTCCTGATTTCCCAAATTCCAAGTTGAATGAAACACATCCACAGTGACATGACTCAGGCATTGCACTTTCATCGCAAAGTTTAACTGCAGAGTTTTGGGTACAGTGGATTACAGCATAACTTCAAGAGAAGAAAAAAAACCGAGTCAGGTAAGGAAACAGTTGTTTATAACAGGTGCTATAGTGCTATAACCTACTGTACCAGTCAAAAATCATTCTAACTTTTGCCTGGTACTGTACACAGCTTTTGTTTTTATTTCAGTTTTGCTGCAGAAACTGCCTGTAATATAGCATTTATTTTTAGAGCCACTGCAGGGATATTATGCACGGCTACCTAACTGTTCCAGTAGGAAGGTTACTCCTGAAGGAATGATAATAGTGTCACCTCCTTTATTGTGAAGTAAAACCTATTGCCTGAGCTGAAGTTTAAAACCTTGCTGTCTGTTTTCACTCATGTGAGGTTATGGTTATTAGCAAACATTTCCAAAGAATGTTGTTCTTCCTGTTGAAAGAGAGAAAGAAAACCTTCTACATGTCCAAAAGTAACTAAAGCTTAAAGAACCCTGAGTCTAGTCATTTTCAAATACGAGGTGGTTTTTATTTCACCATTTTGTTGTTTTGCAGAGTGTTGCAAATGAGACGGACATTTTGAAAGACAACCACAAGAGTTCTGATACCCCCATCCTGGATTTCCTCAAAAGTAAGTACACTGCTCCCGATCAAGACTGGTTCAGTGTGTGGACCTGTGACATGCTTGGTCATCTTTTTTAAATATATCTAGCACAGATTTCTACCTCACTAGACTCACCCAATTTGTCAAAAAATTATATTCTTATTGCTTATTCAGGTAGCTTGCACAGTGTGCTGCCTGCCAGGCACATTCTTGACTAATACTGGAATTGGGTTCTGCCGAGACAAGACCTGAATACACCTTTAAGAGTTTAGCAAATCTGACAGCATGAACTGTTCACCAACACACACACACACGTTTTCTGCTCAGTGTTCCCACGCCTGTTTGTGCGGCTGTTGATCAGTCCGCTCTTCTTGCTGCTGATTCTGACCCAGTGCTGCTTCTCTGCGGTGATGGCTGGACTCGCCACGTTCCTCAACAAGTTTCTGGAGCGGCAATACAGCACTACAGCTGCTTACAGCAGTCTTCTCATAGGTGTGTTATAGCATTGTGCAGTGAAATAATATGGACACAGGTCTCTGTACTTACAATAACACAGGACGCAAAAGGTCTAAAGTTTTCCCATGATGAATGAAAACATGTGTTGCTTGTCTAGGTGCTGTGAATCTGCCCTCAGCAGCCATCGGAATGCTCTTGGGGGGTGTAATTATGAAAAGATGGGGCCTGTCACTTCGAGTCATTCCACGTTTCTCTATGGCATTGCTCACCCTCTCCACAGTGCTGTGTGTTCCTCTGTTCTTCTTGGGCTGCTCCACTCAAACAGTCTCTGGAGTTTACCCACACAGTGGTTCTAATGGGTGAGTTAAACACAGCAGATTTATAATTACACAAATCTATTCTAATCGAATCTATTAGCATCCACTGCTTACCCCTAGAAGTCCCATTGGTGAAACTCTTGGGAGGGGCAACAAAAGGCTGGAAAAGTAAGTGGTACTAAAAAGCAACAGCTGAAGGTACATTTTGCAACTAATTTGATAATTGGCAACTGATCAGTAACATTATTTGGTATAAAAGAGCATCTGGCCAGGGGCGTACCAATCTGCAAAAAAACTGTGTCAACAAATTATGGAACATTTTCAGAATGATGTTCCTCAATGTAAAATCGCTAAGAGTTTCTACAGTATATAATAATCAACAAAAGACACTTCAGAAATCTCTGTGCACAAGGAACAAAATTAATACTGGATGCCTGTGATCTTTGGGCCCTTAGATGGCCCTGCATTAAAAACAGGCAGAGTATCAGAGTAATAGGATAGTTCATTCCCAGTCATTTGAGTCAACAGAAATATACACTATCTGGGATAAACAGCAACATTTCCGTGACACTGAATCTCAAATTCTTTTGGATTTTTTTTACTTCTTGCCTAGATGGAAGTAAACAAGCTTTAAATTTATGAAATTACATCAAATGTTTACTTGATTCCAATTTCTAGTATATAAGCCATTATAAAATCCACTGTACTGTAATCCACTCTACTGTAATGAAAAAATAAATTCAATTCAGGGAACCGACTGGGTAACGCCCATCACGCTTAACTAATGCAATTAATTTATCTAATGATATCTGCAGCATCAAATGTTTTTGTAGACAATCAGCATAAGAGTATCAAACATTTTATGTGAAGAAATTCTTTGGAGTTGCCACTGTTCTTTGAAAACTGTAGGTAAAGTATTGACACAGTAGCATTCATAACATTTTGACAACCCGGAAGATGGTTCAAAATCCTCTGATAAGAACTTGTCCAGCTATCTTTCCTTATTATTTGTCATAGGATAGACTCTCAAAAATTGTATTAGTAACAAAAACTAACCACAAAGACAACTTATATTTTGAGATTCTATGTTCGGGAAATGTTGCTGTTTATCCCAGAATGAACCATAAACAGCCTCACTTCACTAAACCCGACAGCATGGTAGTGGGCGGAGGGTTCTTGGTGAAATCCTGAGCGTGGGTTACTGTATGTGTGGAGTTTTGCATGTTCTCCCTATATCCAAATGGGTTTCCATCTAGATCCTCCAGCCAGACTAAACAAGGGTGGGTTAGGTATGTTAAATTGCCCATAAGTGTATATATGTTCATGGTTCCTTGATTGCATCCCGCTTTGTGTATCTTGTGTATCTGTATCAAGCGTTCCCATGATAGGATCAGGATCTACTGTGATTCTGAACAATATAAACCCCTAAGCCTGAAGAGAAATGAATGAAAGGAAAAAATGAATGAACCATCCATTCATCCTTCTATTATATTTACTGCTTATCTGTCAGGGTCATGGGGGAAGCCAGAGACAATTCCAGTTGACTTCCTGTGAGAGGGGGGATACACCCTGAAAAGCTTTGCCAGCCTATTGCAGGGCTAACAGAGAGATGAACACCCATTCACACCCACAGTCACATCTATGAGCAATTTAGTGTTGCCAGTTGACCTCATGTGTATGTCTTTAGACTATGGGAGGAAACTGGAACGCATGGAAGAAACCCACACAAGTACAGGAAGAATATGCAAACTCCATACAGAAAGGCCCCTGTCAGCCACAAAGTTCGAACCCACAACCTTTTCACTGTGAGGCAACAGTGCTAACTAAGTATAGTTCTATGTATACTGCAACACAGCGTTCTTGTGAAATGACCCAGTTTCTTGTGAAACCATTCTTCATTGTGCGGCACATCTCTGACTGTGTTTCCAGTGGTAAACATTCATTTTGTGACACTCGTCAACGGAGAGAAACGTTTCAGTTTAAACAGATATAAGCTTTTACCTCTGGAATAAAAAAAAATACCAAAAACAAACATATTACAAAGACAAGGATCAGGCACATGCTTATTTAATGTAGAATTTTTGTTTTATTTGGATAATAAGTACCAAATTTCTCACTGATTTATAAAGAACTCATCCGATTTCTTGTATTTTTTAAAATAAGCAATGCTCAAATACGATCTTCAGTCAGGCTAATTGTGTTGATTTTCTAAACAGCTGTACCGCCCTTTTTTTTCACTGTAAAGCCAGTTTTGACCAGCAACAGTAGAACTCATTAGAAGGGATTCACTAGAAGTCACCAGATGACTCCACAGAAAAATTTGCATATTTACTTAATTATCGTGCATTAAGCATTCACATGACAAAACTTGTTAAATGGATGGTAGATCTTCTGACAACAGTTAAACCGAATATTTCTATATTTACAAAACACTATAATTTCTAATTGTTTAAGAAAAGTGTTTCACAGTGGTAGGGTGCAGTTGGGAAATAGACATGATGGAAATGGTTACAGATGGTATAATTAAGTTTTATTGCTTGTAAATACAGCCAAAAAGACAGTTCAAAATGAATAACAGAGATGTGGGTGGGTGGGACATGCAACATGCTCAGAAACTGGCTGTTATTATTAGTGGTGATTCATTGTTTGGGACAGTGGTGATCAGAGCCTGGCGATTGGGAACAATAGTGGTAACTGACTGTTGGGAACTAAAATGATCCATGATCATCCATTCATCCATTTATCTATCCATCCATCCAGCCAGCCAGCCAGCCAGCCATTTATTTATCTATCATCCATCCAGCCATTTATCCATCCGTACAGCCATCCACCCATCCATTTGTCCTTTCATACTTCTATCCATCCATTTATCCATCCATCCATTCATTTATCCATCCATCCATCCATTTATCCATCCATCCATCCATTCATCCATTTATCCATCCACCTACCCATCCCTCCATGTATTTACCCACCCATCCATCCATTTATCCATCCATCCAGTGATTGTTGGGAATACAAGTGATCAGTGATTAGTGGCTGGAGAATAATGGTGATCACTGATTGATTGTTGTGAACGATGGTGATCAGTGATTTGTCCTTGAGAACTACAGGCTTGTAAAATCACAAGCTTCACACACTGGTGGTAAAATCTGCGGTCTCAACTTGTACAACCATCAGTTCCAATGTGAGATGCAGAGCGGTATGAAGCGCAGGACAATCAGTAAAATCTGCTCACAGAGATGCTAAATTGTCAGTATGTTGTTGAAAGAGCTGGGTATAATAATTCACCAAATGAAATGAAAAAAGTCTCAGCAACACTGTAACTGTAAAGTCAATAATGTATTGCATGCTAGTGCTCTTATGTCATTCAGTCACTCAGCACAGTGTGTTTTCTCTCCTGCTGTGACTTTTCAGTGTCTTTTGTTGCTCCTCATACTGCACCTACTTCCTAACTGACTGTGTTAACAAATGGGAAAATGGGTGGTTGTTTGCGGTAGACAGGATGTCACCTCGCTGTTAGCGCTAAGAATTTGAGCACTAGAAATTTGTGTAATGTACTTGATGGGCTGTTTTCCCCTGGAATTAAATAAAACACACTGACACGAATTAAGTTAAAGCTACCTCTGGATTAATAACAACACTGTTCTCCAAACAGACTTTTTTTTTCTGCTATGGTCCCACAGGCAATATTTATCCTGCAATTCCAACTGCTCATGTCCGAAAAGTGTTTTCAACCCAGTGTGTGGTGATGACAATATCGAGTACCTTTCACCGTGCAAGGCAGGCTGCACCAACTTTACCAAGGACCCCAAAAACCAATTTTGGATTCAGGTGAGAGCTCCACATCCCAACAGCCTGATATTAATTCTCCCACTAATGGTTTCTTGATTTGGTGTGATGTTGCCATGGACATTAATGTCCAAAAACATAAGGACACCTGACCGTGGTTCTCGTATGTGCTTCTTCCCCACACTGTTTCCCCACACTGTGTCCACATACAAGGTATATCTGTATACAAATAATTTCTGAATGTAAGTGTGAATGTAACCCTTGATTTTCATGGGAACTCATGTAGTGCCTCAGTAAATCTTTGAGGTCAGTAGGACTAAAGAAAATAAGCAAGTGGCAAAACACACTGATAATTAATGGCTACATTAATTTCATTACCAATTAGTTTTTACACAAATTTAAAATAGATAAAACAACTGGTGCACTTTGGAAATATTCACTTGGAAGAACGTTTGTGTGGTTGTTAAACTCCTATGGAAAAAAAATAAAAAATTTCAAAAGTCTTTAATCATTAATAGTTACATTAGCTTCAAAGGTTCTACTCATTTTCTGTCCACCCACAGAAAGTGTGCCCTTAGAAATCAGCATTAGCCAACCAACATCTTATCTGGTAATGTTGCCAGCTAAGTAGTTAGCTGAAATGTTACTGTTTCAGCAATCTTTAGCAATTTGACTTTAGTAGCTTGCCATGTTTGAAAACAAGTCAGTTAACACGATATTCAAAAGTTAAAACCAAGCCCAAACTTTATAGCCATCACCTCTAACAAGTTAACTAACATTACGATGACTGTTATTTCACACTAGTATCAATGTCTTGGGTAAGTGCAAGTATGTGTATAAGTCCCATGGAAGTGTATTGCTGTCACGCCAGAAAAAAGAAAAGTGAATCAGTTTCGCACGATATCATGTCATAGTAAGTGAAGTATATGTTTTGCATGTTTTTATAAGAAATCTTTTATTTATTCCATTCATATATTTGTCGAACCGTTTAATCCTACTAGGAGCTTATCTCAGTAGACTATGGGGGAAGGTGGGGTGCACCGTGATGGCTTGCCAGTCTATCACAGGGCCAACACACATGCAACCATTTATACTCACACTCACACCTAGGGGAAATTCGGAATAGCCAGTTAGTCTAAAGTGCATGTCATTGGACTGTAGAAAGAAACTGGAGTACCCGGAGGAATGGGAAACCCATGCAAACACAGGGAGAACATCCAAACCCCATAGAAAAATCACCCTCGCCAAGCCTAGGACTCAAACCTCGAACCATGTTATAACAAGATATTCTCCGTTAGTATATACTACACAGGAACGGCGTGATCTGATTGACTCGCCATCTCGGAGATATTAGATATTACGCTTTTTCATAGATGATTATCATCAGAATAAAGTTATATTATATTTATAGATATTATATTTATGTATAAATATTATAGTTATATTACCCAACAGGAACCCTTCAGAACACCACATTCTGCTGATCTATCCTCTCAGACTACAAAAAAAAGCAAAAACAAATAAAAAACCTATTAAGAAAACACATTTCACAAATCTAACACATGGTAATCTATGACTTTTGATGTAAATTGTGCCATACTCTGAAAGCCCCTATATTTGTCTACACAGTCCTTCAGTAACTGCAGCTGTGTGACGGTGGGTGCTGGCATGGGTGGTGCACGTCCTGGTTCCTGTGCCAACAGCTGTCCTCATCTGCTCCTGCCTGTTATCTTCCTTATCTCTATAGCAGCCCTCATCGCCAGTCTCACACACAACCCTATCTACATGATGGTGCTCAGGTATAAGCATGCAAACACACACACACTCACACACACACACACACGCACACACACGCACACAAGCATTTTGTGAGATTTTGTATTTCATTTAATTTTCGGACATATTTATTCTTTATTAAGGCCACAGGGAGGCTGGTGCCCATCCCAGCTGACTCTGGGCAAAGGCAGTAGAACTTGAACAGCTTGCCAGTCCATTGCAGGCCAATATACACAATCATTCACACTCTTACTCACACCAAGGGGCAATTAAGAATATCCAGTTAGTCTAATGGGCATATCTTTGTTTTGTTGGAGGAAACCGGAGCACCCGGAGAAAACCCACACAAGCATGGGACACAGAAACAGTTACCAGCATCTTTTTCCTTTCTCAAGAATTTAGTAAGACAAAACAAAGCAGAGAAAAATTTAAAGTCTTTATGACTTATGAATTACAGTTTTACTTCTAGGGCGTAGTAGTTATCACAGTAATAGTAATCAAGAAGGTCCTGAGTTTGAGTCCCGGGCTCTGTCGTTTCTGTGTGTATATGTTCTCCCCGTGCTTATGTGGGTTTCATCTGAGTACTCAGGTTTCCTCCCACAGTCCAAAGACATGCACATTAGGTTAATTGGCTGCTTCAAATTGCCCCTTGTGGATGTGAGAGTCCAGATGTCCAGCCTCCCTGTGACCCTAGTAGTAGAATTAAGCGGTTCGGCAAATGAGTGAGAGTAAGTGAGTGTTACTTAAATTCCAAAGTGATGACTCGGTAGACGACTCTATCCAAAAATTCTTAAATAATCATTATTCATAAACAAGCATGTTATTAATACTGTATAAACTCTGAACTGTATGAATTATTGTCAGAACTGCTGTTACAGAAGATTACATCAGAATCAATTCAGTCAATTCAACTGCTCTGTGGTGTAAATGATAAAGCACCGCAAAACCCAGATTTTACATTTCATCAGTGATGCAAAGATGTTTGAGTGAAAATTTGACACCTCTATTTTATCTAATGCAGGACAGTGCCACAGGATGAGAAATCGTTTGCAGTAGGAGTTCAGTTCCTACTCATGAGAGTTCTTGGTAAGTAGAAATCTCACTCAGCACTAGTTAAGCATATTTTTATCTCTGTCTCCTTTATCATGCAGCATTAATGAGAGCAGTTAGAGAGTCTCATGCTGTAATGATGTGTCAGTGCCATTGGGATTTATGGCAGCATGGTGGCGTAGAGGTTGGCATGATAGCAAGAAGGTCCTGGGCTCGAGTCCCAGGCCTGGTGAGGGCATTTCTGTGTGGAGTTTGCATGTTCTCCCCGTGCTCGTGTGGGTTTCAGGGGAACTCCTGTTTCATCCCACAGTCCAAAGGCATGCACGTCAGGCCAACTGGCTGTTCCAAATTGCCTCTAGGAGTGAATGTGAGTGGTTGTGTGTCATGGTCTGGTGAGCTGTTCAGGGTACAGTATATCCCCCCTTTGGCCAGTGTTGGCCGAGATAGGCCCCAGCCTCCCCGCGACCCTAATAGGATTAAGCGGTTTGGAAAATGAGTGATGAAAATGTTGGGATGAATTAGGATGATTAGCTGCATTCAGTACACTTAGATGGTGAATCAAACTTTCAGGAAAAAAAAGCCTTCTTTTTAAGGCCAGTCCATTAAAAGGTCCTGGGTAAAGTATACACAGGGAGAGAACAGTTTACAATTATCAGTGGTTAAATTAGAACAGAAAGAAGTGGGAACAGCAAACTTCTTTGAGTTTTACTGCAAGTATTGTAGCACCCCCTAGTGGCGAGTCAGGAAACCTGATGTTTCTCAGCATAAACATATAGGAATTGATGTATCTTCCCACGATTGATTTTTTATTATCAAATAAATCAGTATTATTTGACATTTGTGACTGTGATCTTTATGTTCCTGAAGCAGTCATGAATCCCTAAAGTCCTGGATTTTTATATGTTTGTTTATTTGTTTTACAGCATATTATTAGTTATTAACTAATATAAATGATTCATTGCCTGCCAATAATAGCAAGCTGTATAATTAAAGTGGAGAATGAGGAGGTCTGCAATCCTGTGAGCTTGATTTCCTGTACTGAAGGCATAACGCACTGCATAGGCTTGTACTTTCCTTCATCTAACATCCCAGTTATTAACAACTCTTCAGGTGAATAAATTAGATAAGACTGAGAGGCCATGGCACAGCCACAATGTCCTATTGAAGGGTAAGAGTGAATGATTTTTCTAAAAAGCATAAAATAAACAACAGATAATATTAACAACAACAACAGCAATAATAATAATAATAATAATAATAATTATAATTATAATAATAATAATAATAATGATAATTATAATAATAATAACAATAATAATAATGATAATGATGATAATAATAATAATAACAACAATAATAATTATAATAATAACAATAATAGCAATAATAATAATAATCATGATAACAATAATAATAATACTCACTCACTCATTTGCCGAACCGCTTAATTCGCGGGGAGGCGAGACACACAAACACCCTCACACTCACACCTGGGACAATCTGGAACAGTCAATAAGCCTTATATGCATGTATTTCAACAGTGGGAGGGAACTGGAGTACCCGGAAGAAACCCCCACAAGCACGTGGAGAACATGCAAACTCCACACAGAAATGCCCTCGCCGAACCCAGGACTGAAACCCGGGACCTTCTTGTCATTAGGCGGCTATGCTTACCACTACCCCTTTCCCCACCCCCGCGCACCCTCACCACCACCCATTCTGCAGGACCAGGTAATGGTGTGTACTGGAGTGATTTATCAGTTTGCAGTCAGAACAGAAAAGAAATAATAACTCCAAACAAACAATGTGCCAAAAAAAAAAAAAAGAAAGAAAAAAAAAAAAAAAAAAAAAAAACACCCAGAGTCCAAAAGTACAGGCTCCCAAGAGATACGAAGGAAAAGCAATTACCAGATCATTAGGAGGTTGTGAGTTTAAACCTGGAGTCCTACAGAGAAAACCTGGCCAGGCTCGGATGTCAGTCGGAGTGATACTAACCAATCACAAGCATCTCTGAGCTCATACGGTGCTTTCCTTATATTGTTTTATTAAACTACGCCGTGATGTAGCAAGAAGAAAGGATGTGGAGGCTTCATTTCTTGTGCAGCTTTAATAGCGGAGGGTCAGCTAGTGAGTCGGAACTGGCAAATGCCCAAATTAGATAAAGACATCGCTTTGAGAAGTATAGAACACATTTTTGTCTGTAAGAATACTGAAAAGTCTTATTATTGGGTAGGCATTTTGTGTAATGGGCTGACAGACCACTGAGGGACCAGACTCTATCTCTTTTTAGCTCCCGCCCTTCAGGAGCTATAGGAATGGGTTCCGTCCGTTTGTCCGTCACACTTTAGTTTCCGGATATTTACTTGCTATGCGCTGAAGCTAGGACAAATTATGCTACTATGTAGAAGCTACTATGAGTGCTAGGATGAAACTTTTCAAGGCCACAGAGGCAAAACTGAATATTAGGTTTCCGGACATTTACTTGCCGCACGCTGAAGCTGGGGTTTTCAATCTTGTTAGGCTTGTTCTATATCGGTATATTATGAAATGGTCCTTTCGACGGGGGCGTCTGGACCCCTGTGGTCTATTTTTTCTCTTTGTCTCTCTGTCATAATATCCTGCCGGTGTGTCACATGACCCACAGACTCTGTGATGAAGTCACAGAGGGGGTGATACCATCCCGGAACATCCCACCTGCAGAGATTTATGCACTGTTAGTACAATAGAGCAGAACATGTCCTGACATTGCTTTATGGGTTTAATAATGTAAAATATTGCATAATATCAGCACGAGTTTGTTCAACAAATAAAAACAGTAAGCTTCATAATAAATCTTATCCATATTCTGATATTCAGTATTGACAAAATTGTCGGCCATGTATATTCTGAGAGTGCTTTATTGATTGTTGCTATATGATATTTAAGTGCTTTGAGGTTTTCCTTTTTTTTCTTTTCCTTCCTTCCATTTTCTTGTCCAGCTAGCATCGACAACCAAAAATCTTGCTTGGAGTTGTTTCTCCAGAGCTTAGCAGAAGGTCAATATCCTTTAACACTCACCTCGGCAAGCTCTATTTTTATACCTAAATACTGGCTGCAGAAAATATTGATTCCAACTGTAGTGTTAGAACCTTAGGATGAGAAGCTCGGCCATCCGGGAGGAGCTCGGAGTAGAACCGCTGCTCCTCCTTGTGGAGAGGAGCCAGTTGAGGTGGCTCGGACATCTGACTAGAATGCCTCCTGAACACCTCCCTGGTGTGGTGCTTCGGGCACGTCCAACCGGTAAGAGACTCCGGGGTCGACCCAGAACACACTGGAGGGACTATGTCTCTTAGCTGGTCTGGGAATGCCTTGGTGTCCCCCAGGAGAAAGTGCCTAGGGAGACGGACGTCTGGACCTCACTGCTTAGGACCCCGGATCAAGCGGAAGAAGAAGAAGATGATGATGATGATCATATTAGGAGCTTAGAACATCCGCCTCAAAGCAAGATGGTCCCGGGTTCGAAACCTGGGCTCAGGCATTTCTGTGTTGAGTGTGTATGTTCTCCTTGCACTTGCATGGGTTTCCTCCGGGTACTCTGGTTTCCTCCTACAGACCAAAGGCATGCACATTAGGCTAACTGGTTGTTCCAAATTGCCTGTAGATAGTGTGAGTTGGCCTGTGATTGTCTGGCGAGCTGTTTAGGGTGTGCCCAGCCTTCGCCCAGAGTCGACTGAGTTAGGTTCCAACCTCCCTGCGACATTAATAGTAGGATTAAGCGGTTCGGGGCAAATGAATGAGTGAGTGAGTGGAAATCTTACAATCTGAATGGGCTTCAATATTTTTTTTTAAACACTGTGTTAATTCACTGGGGAATCATGCAAGGCACGTGCTGCTTTAATCGCGCCATCCATGCGGCGTTACGCTGACTCATGCTGAAAAATGAGAGCTGGACGGATGATGTCTGATGGCTATTTGGTTTTAAAGAGCCTGTTGATAATCAATTGGCCCAATACCACAGGTTCAGAAACCTCATGCTGTTTTGCAGAGTTGGCAATGGCAAGGCTAAATTTACTTTTATTCATTTGGCTAGTGTTTTAATCCACTTACAAGTGGATCAGAATCCCATCCAGGACTCAAGCTGTGCTGGTGAGGGTCTGGGCCAGAAGTGGCAATCTGGCAGTCGTTGGATTTGAACCTCTGTCTTTGGCAGGAAGTTTTGGCTGATGATGAAATTCCTCAAAATATGTCTGAAACAATGGGAAGAAATAGAACTGAATATGGTTCGGGGTTTCTTTTAAGCTACAGTCTGTGTGACCAATCCAATCTCAATGATGTTAAGGATAAACAGAAGAAGAAACAACCGGCCGTAATGAAAATGTCATGAAGATACAGAAATCCGATGTGTTATTTCATGTATTATTTGGATCGAAAAGATTATGTTGTAAACAGACACAGCAAATATATCTGTCTAAAAAAAATACCCATCCACCCGTCTATCCATTTAACCATGCATCCATTTATTTCTCCATCCTTTCATTAATCCATTTGCTCTCTTATCCATCCATCAATTTATCTGTCCATTCATTCATCCATTCATGTCTATTAATCCATCCATCCATCCATTCTTTTAGCCATTAATCCATTCATCCTCCCATCCATTAATTAATTAATTCTTTAATTTATCTGCCCATTTATCCATCCATCCATCCATCCATCCATTTATAATCTATTAATCCCTCCATTCATTCATCTATCCAATAAATCCATCCATTGATCCATTTATTCATTTATTTATGCATCCATTCTTTAATCCATTCATCCTCCCATCTATCCACCCATCCATCTATCTATCCAGTCATCTATCCTTTCATCCATTCATTATCTATAACATTATTCATCAGGGTCACAGGGCAATCTGGAGCCAATGTCAGCGGAGAGGCGGGGTTATACCCTCAACAGGTCACCAGGTCACCAGTCTATTGCAGGGTTACAACAAATATGACAGGCAGAACAATGAAATACTCTTCCACTTGGTGGCAGCAGATAGCTAATTGATCTGTGCAGATTGCACATAGCTAATTCATGCAGATAGCAGATAGCTAATTGATCTGTGTATCTACCTTTTGCCATTCAAGCAATATAATTAGTGATGCTTCGGCTGCGACAGCAGTGATAGCGATGGATAAATATCTGAAAAGAAAAAGTACACAATACGAACTGGGTCCTGGAGAAAATTGTGACCCAGATGAAGGCCCTTTTATGAGTAGTGGCGGGAATAAAGCAAAAAACGTTGAGCTCAAGACAATACAATGAATGCTATCTTTCCTTTGGATTTACTTTTACCGGGGAATCAAGTGAGCCGATTCCGTTATGCGTGGTGTGTGGGGCAAAGCAGTCTAACAGTGCAACGGTTCCTAGGAAACCTAAACGTCATCTCCAAACAAAACACTCGTCACTTCAAAACAAGAACACAGACTATTCTATTCAACTCCGTGAACAGACTGAGAAACAGGCAGCTTTATTGAGGAAATCCACAAAGACGAATGAGAGAGCTCTCAAAGCTTGCTACCAAGTTTCTGCCCTGCTCCCATTTTCCACAACCTGCCTATGCGAGCTCGGCCTTTTAAACATGACTGCTATAAAAACTAAAAAAAGAGACTCAGAGCTGCTGAGGAAGATCTTCGTGTGTTCTTCAATTCCTGCAAGTACGTATATCAACGTTGTGTTCAAGCAAACAGGCCAAGGTTTCACATTGAGTAAGTAAATTGTAGCTTGATCATCAGTATATTTCATTACATAGACTTTTTGTGACATTTTTGTTTGGTGGGGTGCCGTGGGAATTTTTCGAATGTAAAATATGCGCCGTTGCTCAAAAAAGGTTGGGGAAACACCACCGGTCCATGTCTGTGTTCCCCAGTGCCTATGTTCCCTAGGAACCCTAACCCTAACCCTAATATTCCATAAATTGTTATTTTGATGAGTATGTTTGATTTTGTTTCATCATACTTCTTTTACAATATGGATACAATCGTTGTAGCTTTCTTCTATAAAGTACACAAAACAATGGAAGATCCATTCATTTAATATGGACTGGGGAACATAGGGATTGGGGAACATAGGATCTGGGGAACATAGGGACTGGGGAACATAGGGTCTGGGGAACATAGGGACTGGGGAACATAGGGGCTGGGGAACATAGGGTCTGGGCAACATAGGGACTGGGGAACATTGGGACTGGGGAACATTGGGACTGGGGAACATAGGGTCTGGGGAACATGGGGACAGGGGAACATAGGGTCTGGGGAACATATGGTCTGGGGAACATCAGGACTGGTGAACATAGGGACTGGGGAACATAGGGACTGGGCAACATAGGGACTGGAGAACATGGGGACTGGGGAACATAGGGACTGGGGAATATAGAGACTGGGGAACATCGAGTCTGTGCAATATAGGGACTGGGGAACAAAGGGAGTGGGGAACATATGGTCTGGGGAACATAGGGACTGGGGAACATAGGGACTGGGGAACATAGGGACTAGAGAACATAGGGTCTGGGGAACATGGGGCTGTTCCCAAGGAGGCCAAGCACTTTATGTCCACCACCCAAACTGCGAACGTTGGAGAATTGACTTCACCATAAATTCTAACAAAACTTTTCTCAAGTATCCATCATGTTCTCTGAATGTTCCCCATGGTTCACCAACCAACTGATTTTATTTTAAACAAGGTTTTTTTCCCCTAGTATTGTCGAGGGTGTTTTTCCACCATTGCTGCAGACTTGCTCATTGGGAATGTGCAGGGTTTGTAGAAGAAATGCTTAAATTCGTTTTTTTGATGTAAAACTGCTTTGTGACAATGTCAGCTGTTAAAAGGGCTATACAAATAAAAAAATCACAATGAAATTTTGTGATCTATAACGTGACCAAAAATGACTCTTTATTTACCTTGGGTCCAGGTTTCCCTGATAATCCAACATTACCCTGCGCATAAACACACAGTTAATTTCAATTCAATCCCCTGATTTAGCTTATAGTTTAGTTCTTTATGACACTTACCCGTTCACCAGTCTCACCCTTAGGTCCTGGCTGTCCGGGAATCCCGAAACCAGGGCTGCCCTTTAACAAACACAGAAACAGTCAGTCAATACACATTTAAGGCCTAAGCCTTCGTCAAAATCAGCTGCGTACTCAACCATGGATTTACCTTTTCACCTTTGTCTCCTTGGACACCTTTAATTCCCTGAGGTCCAAGAGGTCCGACCGGGCCGATATCCCCCTGTAACGTTGGGACAAAATGTAATTTTTTAAACACTGGTTGATACTGTTGACTGACAGTTGTGTTTGGTCCCGTCCTGTAGCTAAACACCTGAGTGTCTATTACTGGTAGATAGAAATGAAAACACTAACGTGTTTCTTAATGGGAAAAAAATTATAATTCAAAACACAATATATTTGAATTTACTTTCTATCCACCAACTGGCTAGGATGCCTCCAGGATGCCTCCTAGGAGAGGTGTATCAGGCATGGCGAGACACTTGTGCGGACCGTGGACACAGTTGTGAGATCATATCTCTCAGTTGGCTTGGGAATGCCTTGATATACAGCAGGAAGCCAAGGAGAGAAAGGCCTGGGCATCTTTGCTTAAACTGCTGCCCTCAAGACTCAGATAATCAGCATCAGAAAATGGATGGATGGACAATTTTTAACAGGAGCGATATAATGTCATCATATTACCCAGTCCTAGCGTACTATTTGGTACACAGAACATCAAGTGTTCTCCGAAATTCACAGTAGACCAATTTCACTTCCCAGCGGGAAATGTGTTTACAGCACATAATTGTAATTGTTTTTTAACAAACTTAATCAACATAACATTTATTTTCATTCAGTGTCGGGTTTATTTTTCACCAACGTCTTGTCATTTTATTGCCACATTAATGTTGCTGAGCCTCGACCGGACCAACTGGAGCAACAATGCCATGGAGATTACATGCTGTGTTCAAGGATAAATGCTCTCCAATAAAATATTAGAGTGTGAGACATTTTTTTTTTTTTGGAAGGGCAGATAAACCAATATATCTAGGGTCACAGGGGGAGGCTGGAGCCTATCTCAACCGACTCTGTGCGAAGGCGGGGTGCACCTCAGACTACTGTATATTGAGGGAAAGTCTTCAGAATGAACGTCTAGATGAATGACTCTCAACTAATCTAACGTTATGGACTTGCAAAATATTAGTTGCTATGGTAACAATATTTTCTTCAGGCATCATTCCTTTGCCAAGCCACTTTATTCTATTAGGGTCGCGGGGAGGCTGGAGCCTATCTCAGCTGACTTTGGGCCAAGGCGGGGTACACCCTGAACAACTCACCAGTCCATCTCAGAGCCAACACAGACACACACATTCACACTCACACACACACCTAGGGGCAATTTTGAACAGGCAATTAGCCTAATGTGCATGTCTTTGGCCTGTGGGAGGAAACCAGAGTACCTGGAGGAAATCCACGCAAGCATGAGGACAGCATGCAAACTCCACCCAGAAACGCCCTCACCAAGCCTGGGACTCGAACCCAGAACCCTCTGTGAGGAGGATGTGCTAATCGCTACTACATTTCTCACCAAAGACTTTTGTGCTTCTCTTTTTTTCTTGCAGTCTGATTGGCTAAAAAAAAAGACGGCAAAAAATTAGTTTGTCATGCTGCTATTTCCTAAAGAACCCAAAAAAAAAAAAAAAAAAAAAGTACTTTTGAAGCCACTGCTGTAATTAACACACCAACAACAACCACCCAACCAGGCACACAAGCATAAAAGGCATAAAAGAGGTCAAATCTCCAACCTGCGAAGGCGGTTAAAAAGATTCGTGAAGTCTAATAGTGCCCTTCATGACGCCATCCTGATGAAGGAATGAGACAACTCTATTTGTATGCACTCAGTGAATCAACAGCACAGTCACATCCTCCACACTCTGACCTTCACCCAGCTACACGGCTAATCACGGACGCCGCACGGCCTCGGGCCGCTATAATGGCCGCAGTGTCGCGGGGTCTCATTGTGCATTAATGCTTCATAATTTGAGGATAAATTAAATAAGGTCAAGAGGTCGAGAGGTTGTCCTGTGCGTGACCTGGGAGGACGGCGTGTGTTTGATCGGCAGTCACACGCTGTTGATGTCGTGATGAGGAGAGGAATGTGAATGAATACACACACCCACCCACACACACACACACACACACACACACACACACACACACACACACACACACACTGTCTCTTTACTCATGCGGATAAAGCGAGGGCAGAATAATCAGGTCAGCCTTCACCCGAGTGACCTCATCATCTTCAACAGCGAAGAAAAACACAACACACTGCATGAAGAAAAACAGACGAGTACAAACGCTACACACACTCACTCTCTCACTCATCTAAGGCTGGAGCCTATCACAGCTGACTCTGGTACACCCTGAACAACTCGCCAGACCATCGCAGGGCAACACACACACACAGCCAATTCACAGTCTCACACCCGGAGGTAATTTGGAACAGCCAATTAGCCTAATGTGTGTGTTTGGACTGTGTGGAAACACACGAGCACAGGGAGAACATGCAAACTGCATACACAAAGTGCCCTTGCTGAGCCCGGGTCTCGAACCCAGGACCTTCTTGCTGTTAGGTGGACATGCTAACCGCTACACCACCGTGCATATAAAGACTACACACCCTTGTGACCTTATAGCTGCCATAACGGGAGTGTGAGCAGAAAGTCATTTGTTGAGTGAACGTGTCCCTCTTTCATAAATTTTAAAACGGAGTAATATTTGGTAAACAACTGTGGTATAAGAGGGCTCCGCCCTGCCGTCTCTGCTTGGGCTCCATCTCTGGTTCACCAAGCAACTCACTCCTGGCTGCTGTAGTCTCCGAGCTGGACGTACAACCCATTTAACTCCAGCATGTGTTTGGAGGGGGTTGAGGTTGGAGTGTGGGGGTGGGGGGGTCTCAGAGACGGAGAGGCAGACAGACTCCTGCAGCTGAAATCGATGGACTCCGTGTGGCTGTGATAATACAGTGATAAAGAAATTAAGTGGAGACAGTAGTCCAGATCATCACGGCGAGGGGAGAAGTGATGCTGTCTGAAACACGCCACTCTTTTATTATCAAATAATCAAAGTGATGGAGAGGGGGGGGGGGGGGGGGGGGGGAAGAGAGAAGGAAAGAGAGTAAGAAAGAGGGGGGGAGAAGGAAGGAAAAAAAAGTAAAAAAAAAAGAGGGGGAAAACCA
>JBCNYH010000006.1:13227827-13256475 GCA_039654325.1 Tandanus tandanus | reverse complement strand
ATATATTTGTATTTATATATATATATATATTTGTATTTATATATTATATATATATTTGAGCCATGTACTCCAGTTTCCTCTCACATTTGATTGACATATACATTAGGTAATCTGGTTAAATTACCCAAAGCTGTAAATGTGAGTGTGAATGGCGATTTGTCTCTGTATTTGTCCAACAATGGATTGACGATCTGTTCAGGGTGTATCCCAACTCCCGCCCGAAGTGAGCATCCCTTGCAATTCTAACAGATACAAGGGCAGTACAATAAAGATTTCTCCTGACCCACTTCTGTTTATTGTAGAAGGCTGAAATTGCACATGTATAATAATACATATCTCTAAAGATCACTTGGTAATTTGCAGCTTCCAACTCCTAACAGTTTCTTTTTTTACAGGCGCTAAGATGGAGTAAGGTGTGATTATGGAGCCGGTTAAATGCAGTGCGGTCATCAGGTTTATGTACTTGAGAGACCTCACACCACAGGAGGCATTTGATGAGATGAAAGAGACTTATGTGGAAAATGCCCCATTGTATAACATCGTCAAACACTGACATCATCAGTTCAGGTGTGGTCGGACATTGGTGGAATTGGTTCCACAGTCCGCCATTGATGAAGACACCATCCAGCAAGTGAAGTACCCAATTTTGGAGGATTGATGCATAACTACTGTCAGCCAACTGGCTCAAGATGTCAAGATCAGTGTGGGCTCTGTGGAAAAAACATCCATGTCCTTTTGCACATGCGGAAGTTGTCTGCATAATGGATTCCCTGGTTGCTCACACCATACCAGAAGCAGGAACGAGTCACATTCTCCCAAGCTCCTTTGGCCACGTGCCAAGAAAACCAAGAGGACTTCTTTGACAGACTAATCATGCAGGATAAATCATCACTAGGATCCAGAGACTAAAGCCCAGTTGAAGCAATCAAAGCATTATGACTCACCACCTTTGAAGAGGGCATGTGTCCAACCCTCGGTGGGCAAGGTCATGCTCACGGTCTTATGGGACCAGCATGGAGTAGTGATGATGGATTTCCTGGCAAAGGGTACCCAAATTACAGGGACATACTCCGCTTCACTGTTGCAAAAATTGAGGAAGGCCATCAAAACTGAGAGGCGAGGCATGCTGACCAAAGATGTTGCCCAGACAGAAGCACGGTCCTGCAGCTATTGTGTCACTCTACAAATACTTATGTCCCTAACTGTGCATATCTGCATGTTTAATTTGATATTCTTTTCTGTATATCCGCTATGGGATTCTAAGACTTGTTAACTATTGTAATATGGTCTTTAGTGGATGGTGTTGGGAGATGACCTCATTCTGTATGTAGTGGAGAGGTGTGTGTGAGGATCATTTTAAACCTAAACGAGATTGAAATGTTTAAATCTTTTCATTGTGACAGTGAATTCCACTGTGTTCAGCGCTGTATGAGCTGCAGTTTGCCTATCTCAATCCAGTCCCTCTCACCCAGGATAGAGTCAGATCAGCAGTGGGTGATAGCTCAAAGAGACTAACCCAGGCTGGTTTTCTGGTTCTTCTGAGGCTGGAGTTGATGACAGTGATGAATCTTTCAGATCCTGCCAGTGTGACCGAAAAGACGTCGGCACGTCGGACGTTGCCGCCATGAGAGATGAAAAGCCGACTTCTACGACAGCCAATATGTCCGTTGTGTCAAAATATATGAATCTGCAGGTTACCTTTCTACATTTTCTTCGATTTTCTTAGGATTTGAGCAAGAAATCAAACCGATCGCAAGTCGGCGCCATTTTGATTCATCCGGGTTTCCGCTTCTATATACAACCGATCAGCTTCTTGCTCGGTCGAGCATTTTTTTGCTTATAGTCCTTCAATTAATATGAATCTAAAATGATTCTGAGTTAATAAACCATTTTAACAGAACATTGTCATTTTATTATTTATTTCTTGTCATTTCTGTATTTTGTATATATAGCGGTTCTCAAAATCGATCTGAATATCCAAGAAATTATTGGTGTCTGACGTAAAGTGAAAATGTCTGACGTTAAGGCTTTGAACGTCAGACACTTTGTGAGAGTATGCAGCATGGGGAAGAAGTTACTTTGAAAGTAAAGACAAATAATGGATGCAGCAGAACAGTGTAACCGTAAACTGAAGGCTGTCCTGCTGCATCCTCTATTTGTCTTTACTTTCGAAGTATCTTCTTCACCATGCAGCATACTCTCAGATTCCAGCTGCAGAATTTTATTTTAAGAACCGGTATTTCATTAAATAGCATAAATTGACACACGGCTATCTTATTTCCTACTTGTTGCACAGTTTTATTTTGTTTCATTGTTAACAGTGGAGTCATTAGTAGAAAGCATTGAAGTCGGGAGTGTTATTTGTAGCGTGTGTGTATGACTGCCACATCATGTATGGTTTGCTACACAAATAAAGCAGCCTAAAATTTAGCATGGCCCCAAACAGTTTTGAAATTACTTTTTGACTAGTGAATATTAGTAGTCATACAGCCCCTCGGTTTCACTTCTAAATTTTAAAATCTGCCACCCCAGAATGTCCAGAAACAATGGTACAAGCATAGTAAGCACTCTCACTGCACCATCTCAGACTGAGATGAACATATAAATCATAGCTCAAATGCAGAGTGCTTTAGCTTATCTCTTCTCTGCCCTGGTGCCAGTCTGGTGCAGAGCAGTTCTGTTGGCCCTCAGCCATGATAGAGAAGGACATGGAGCAGGCTTCCAGGTCTCTGCCTGCAATAATTCATGAACCTGCTTCACCAAATTAAGGTGAGGGCTGGGATATGACAGGCTTAGCGATGAGTTGGCAGCGAAGAGGGGCAGGTGCAGGATTTAGTCATGCCAGTGGATTTATGATCTCTTAGGCATTTATTACTTATAACATCCCTTTCTTTTCCGGTTTGGAGTAGTGCATTTCTTTTTTAACGAGAAGTCCTTTCTTATTTCATAACATTTTGTTTCCTATGTATAAATGGGATACCAGAGTCTCGGCCAAGCTTCCGCTGAGGAACTAGAGCTGTTCCATCTGCTGCAGCATTAACAAAGACCCAATCCAACACGACTGTAGTAGAAATACCGATATGGCCTGTGTATGCATGTGTGTAAGAGGAAAATGCCACTTTCCCCGCTCGTATTAAGAGCATGTGAATGTGCAGGTTTCAGTTTTTTATGGATCTAAAGATAGCACAGATCTTTACATCTCATTATCAATTTCTCACAGCAGTGCCCCACCCTGGCAGATGGATTGTGGGGCGCAGCTCCCTGGAAGCTTTGATCTAATATTGATTGACTTGGCTGCCCAGTAATAGGCGGTAATTGATCATGAGCTCTAAAACTCAGCCATATCTTTGTGTCTTCATGGCATGCTTTTTAGAACCTTCTGCATTGCTTTGCATCTCGACGACAGGCTTCTCTCATTATTTAAGAGCCACATAGTTGGGCCTATGTATGGTGGCGCAGTGCTTAAGGCTCTGGGTTACTGATCCAAAGGTTGGGGGTTCAAGCCCCAGCAGCACCATCCTGCCACCCTTGAGCCCTTGAGCAAGGCCTTTAACCCTGAAGTCGCTCTGGATATGTGCGTCTGCCAAATGCCGTAAATGTAATGTAATGCCTACGTTCAAATATTTACTGAGCGTCTATGAACTATGCTGGAATATTTACTTTTAATTTGTTTAAATCTTTTGCTGCATTTCATGGTTGCAGAAATACGAGGTACGAGAGGAAGGAAACAGATTTATTGAGCAATGAAACCTCTGTCGGCATGCTTAATAATTAAACTGTGAAATCTGCAGCATACTGTTTATTAGTTTGATTTGACCTCCTTGAGCGTCTGTTTTCCTCTCTGAACTGGTAGGCTGCATTGGATTTTTGGAGTAAGCAGTCTTCTCGCTGTTGAATAGTAAGCAGCGCAGTACGTATGCTACACGCCTCAGTAAGCCTTGATCCCGGCCTCCAGTGGGATTCCAGTCTCTACCTCCATTATCATACCCAAAAAGGTTGAAGGGGGAAAGAAGCAGCGTGGAGAGACAGAGCCAAATATATGTTAAACGTTGTGTCTTGAACCTCAGCCTTTCTATCCAACTGATGTGAATTCTCCATTCAGATCCTTATCAAAAAGTTATTTGTAGTGGAACCAATTAATGTTGAAATAACATTTAAAAAAGCTTTACATTTTAAAATAATTCGATTATAATGTTAATTGATTAAAATGTAAAATAACTGAGAATTTCTGTCTAGAATTGAATGTCATTATTTTTTCTTTTTTCGCCTTCTGGTCTTGTTGTTCTGATATTCTAGGTTTATTATTTCTTTCTTTCTTTCTTTTTTTAACTATACAGAGTAGATGAAAAAATAAGCCAATGGCTTCAGGCTATACCTTTTTCCATTATATAATATGATAAAAATTTGTGGTGAAATGGATTGTTGTTTTTCAAGATGCATATAGCCACAAATAAAATATTATTTATTAATTATGCAAAATATGAATTTCTCACGCCTCACAGCAAGAAGGCCTGGGTTCGATACCCAGCTCGGGTGTTTTTGTGTGGAGTTTGCATGTTCTCCCCATGCTTGCGTGGGTTTCCTCTGGGTACTCCAGTTTCATCCCACAGTCCAAAAACATGCATAGTAGGCTAATACGCTGTTCCAAATAAGAGTCGGCTGAGATGGGCGCCAGCCTCCTCGCGACCCTAATTAGGATTAATCGGCTTAGAAAATGAATGAATGAATTTCTCAGATGTGTGAAACCCCTTCAGTATATGAAGGGCTGAGAGCCACAGTGGTCTAACCACCCAGAAAAACTGAAAATGAGGTAAGGTCATATTTTGACAGATGTGGATAAGGTCTGCGTGCCAGAATGGTCCCATCATCTTTTTTATGACCTTGAATCATATTGTGAGCATTATCCCTGATTTGTTTTATATTGCAAAAACTTTTGTCATTTTTTTCAAAAAACAGTTTTCTGTTGGTTAGACCACTCTGGTTCTGACAATCATTCATTCGTTCATCATGAGTAACTGCTTTATTCTGGTCGGGGTTATAGTGGATCTGGAGCCTGTACAGGGAATGCTGGGTGTAAGACTGGAATACACCCTGGATGTGATTCCAGTCTACTGCTGTTGCCTGTGCACACACATTCACACACTCTTTAACACCTAGGGAACCAGTCAAATCCAGAGAACCCAGAGGAAACCCACACTGCCATGGGAAAACAAACGAGCAAAGAATGCTGTAACATATTGCACAAGCTTCCAAAATTCGAAGGTGGAACGCTGAAAAGAATTTGAGTTGTATCAGTTACCTTTAGTGAGACAAAGTAATTTAAAGCAAGCACTTGGATGAGATAGGCTTACATTACTTGTTAGCACATATGCAAAAGGTTCTGTGGAAGCAGCTTTATTACTAATTTCTAGTTAGTAAGTAATAGGGATGGGTAATAATTACAAAAGGTTATATTATAATATGGATAGGTTGTATGTGTGTTGGCCCACAATGGCCTGGCGAGCTGTTCAGGGTGTGCCCTGCCTTCGCCCAGAGTCGGCTGAGATGGGCGCCAGCCTTCCTGCGACCCCAATTAGGATTAAGCAGCTTAGAGAATGAATAAATGAATGAGTGATATAGATACATTAAAACAGTATATTATGATATTTGACACTTTAAAAGAAGATTTATCCAAACAACTGCATGCGTTCATACAGTTAGCATTACCCTTCAAAATATTTGCTATATCCAAACTATATTCAAACAGAAATATCATATTTGATGTTTTAGTTTCGGTCAGGCCTGATCTGCTGTAGATTTTGAGACGTTGAAGATGTAGGAAAGTAGTATATACTACAAGGCGTAATCTGATTGGTTCACTGTCTCAGGCATAATAAACAATTATTCAAGGTGAAGGTTGCTGAATAATGCCTGAGATGGAAAGTCAGGGGTACTATTGAATTCCCTGATATCCACTGAACCTGAGGTGAATAATCTTAGTGTATACAACACGAGAACTTCAAGATATTTACAGTTTATTTTTACATATATTTAACCATTACAGAGGCAGGTCATGTGAGCTGTACACAGATGACAGATTATAGGTGATGTGTAGCTAATGGTGTGTTTTTAAAATCATTCAGAGATTTAGTTTATACTACATGGAAACACAAGCAAAGCCAACTTTAAACCGAAATTTTTATTGTTTATTTTCCACTTTTTAAAAAACATTTGATGATGGCGCTTCCTGCTCAAGGTAACCCTGACATGGGTGAGTGTCCCCCATTTTGATTCAAGTATTGTCCACTTGGGATAAAGTACGTATTTTAATATCCGGATAACAAGCCATCAGATTGCGCTAGTCCCGTGAAGTATATACTGATAGACATTACCCACCTTGCAAACTCAGGATAATGCTTAAATCAAAATGGCAGACAAAAATGAATGGTTTGTCAGTCACTGATTCTGAAATTCTAAAAATGCAATGAAATGCTGTCCTAAAAAAGAAAACAAAAAGGCAATATGTAAACATAAACCATAAAAGTCTAATTTTAGTTTGCTTTTTTATGTTCCTGTGTAGTACGTAATGAAACATTTATGTGCTGCAAGCTCAGTGAATATCAGGGAATAGTGTATTTACATATATTCACCTTGCCTTTAGAGAGTAATTATTAAATATCTATTAACAGACATTTTTCTATCATCTATCACAGATTTATTGAGCTTCACTTGGTACTATGTAACAATGTAAACTACTTCTAAGCTTTCTGAATGCTTCAGTGTTTCCATAGTGATGAGGAGACTTTGAAATTCTTGTTCTCTTGTTTTCTGGAAAAGTTTTCTTCATTTACCTATGATGTGATTAATTATATTTTATTTGACTTTCAAGAATTCAGTAATGTCCAATGCTGTAAAGCATATCTTCTCTCTGATGTCGGGCTTTGCTTAAGTGAATGCAGTCGACTGTAAATGCGACTAGCTTCTGTGTTTCGTCTTTGTAGTCCAAACTTTTATTGTTATAATAAATAAATATCAAGTGATTGTCACTCATCCAGCTGAGCCTCATGCTGTGCTGCAATGCTGCCTGTGCTATGCTGACTGAGTTCTGCTCCAGCAAATTCGACAGTATGTGAGTATTTACTGTCTTTCTCAGCTCACCCCCTGAGACGAGTCCCTCTGTCAGTGAGCAAGCGTTGATCACATACTTCATCCAGCTCTCACACAGCACTGAGCAGCCTAATGAACTCCCACCATATAACACCGGGCCTCAGCCTCGTGACCCTGCACTCCAGAGCCTACGTAGAAAGATGCTTCGTGAGGAGATGATCTATAAGCCAATTTTTCTGTTTCTGTATGTGATGAAAGTCCTGTTTAGAGAGAGCCCAATTTCCACAGTGCCGTTTCTCAGATGCTTTGTACAGTTTAGACTCCCAGGTGTTATACAAGCAGGTCTGACCTCCAGGCTCACAACACACCAGCCAGATGGTCAATTTAGGGAAACAACCTTATTTCCAATTCATCACCTCATTTAGTGTACACACTTTACTTTTCTCCTGGGAAGGGCAGGAACAGGAGAAGGGAAGGAGAAACACACTCACTCTCAAATGCTGAGCTGCTGGGACTGGCTAAAATTTGCTCAATGCTTAATTAGCACACTCCTGCCCCAACTGGAGATGCTAACAGTGAGAAGGGAGTGGAAATGACTGAAATAAATGGAAATGTTTATTGTTTCTTCCTGTGAAATGAGACACTGAATATTAATGCAGCCCTTCAAAATGTCTCTTTAGCGCTCCGCATTTTCTCTAATTTCATGCATGACAGCATTCAGACTGTCAGTGTATTTCTTCCCAGACCCACTATAAACACTTTGTTCATTCAAAGGATTTCTGGAGCAACAGAACACTTTCAAACGTGAAAAAAAACCACAACCCTTGCTAAGCTAATATCCTTAACAGGCATTTCCTGTTTATTCTTATTGAATTGAGAGATAAAGGACTAGTAACACACTTATGTATTTTCATAAGCATGTTTTCAGTGTTGTTCATCTAAACAATACAGCAAAATACTGTATATAATTACAAAAGCACTAATCATTTTAAGTTGCATGGGTTAAAGCTCAATTTAACATGATAGAGGAATGGGTAGTGTGTGGTAGAAGTTTATATTTACTCAGTTTTTCCAACTGATCTGAAGCTTATGAAGGGGTTGGATGAAATGGAGCACTGAGTTCTAAAACACACAATACACAGGTTCCAGATCCAGATATATAGATCAAACAAATATAAATACGTAAGCTATGAGAAGAACACTTTGAGAGCGCAAACCTCTGCCAAGCTTAAAAATATCAGAAAGTACACAGCACCCGCTGCCTGGCCTGCTGTAATACCAAAAGGATTGTAAAAGATTCCTGCATCGAAAATTTGATCAGCACCAAAGTCTAATGGAGTGTTACTTGGGCCATACTCCACCTCTCCAAAAAATAATCAAAAACTATTCATAAAGTTTTGCGTAGCATTGCTAACATACAAACAGACAGACAGACAAGCTAACTCGGACAAAAACACAACCTCCATGCCAGAGGTAACAATGTTATTTGAGTCTGATTAGTGTCTTTATTTTCATTTGATGAAGTGTTTAAAGGCAGTCGTTTGTTATGATAGGATACTAACATTTTATTATCACTGTTTTATTGGTGCTGGGCAATTTGACCCTAATTTTGATATTGTGATAAATTATGTCTCCACATTTCTTTAGAAAAATATATTGTGACATAATTTATCACAATATCAAAATTACGGTCAATCACCAAGGGAAATTTTTAGTCTTTACTGCTCTATGTAAAATTACTGCAAATTGAAGAAGAAAATTATTTATTTATTTATTTAATTATTTATTACAATTATTCTGAATGTTTTGTTGTCCCCGGACATTTGATGGGCACTGTATATTGTAATAAACATGACTTTGATCAGACAGTTTACAATTTGTTCATGGAGTGTTGTATGATTTGTTTTATTTCTTCGAAATGGATTTCTGACAGGATGAAGGATGGCTCTGTTCAAAATTTGCAGTCATATGTGAGATGCCTGGGGAAAGAAACACAAGGACGATTTATCTTTTTGACTCCCCTAAATACCACCCCGGTTCTCTTAATAATGATGCCAAATGCGGTGTATTTATTCTACGGGTCCCCCCCAACTCAGACCCTGTTGCAGTTTCTTTCTTAATCTCCCTTAATGTTGCTTTCTCCTAAATTTTTACTGCAGGCTACAGGCAGACAACCCTAATGAAAAGGAAAGTCACCTGCAATTGTGATGAAATCACATTTTAGCTTCATGACATCCCAGCACAGGTTCCCTGTGTGTCTGTTACATTGTGTGGAATACACTTGTCATTAGACTCATATAAATGACTTCAGCTGTGGCTTGTTTGGCTGCGACCTGCTGATACTGATGGGACAGTGACCCCAATTACAGCTGAATAATTATACTATGAAATCGATATTGGGTAATGCAATCTTAACACATGAGGCGAGCACTGAAATACACACTCAATTACTATTCACCATCAAATTCACCTCAATGTTTATTTACAGAATTTGTATAGAATTGCTATAGAGTCGTGCATTTATGCCAGTGGCTGTTGGAGGGTCATCACGCACATTCTGCCACAAATGTCTGAGCTCTGATCATTTGACCCATAGTCATAGTCTTTTCCTCTTGTCCTCGAGCTCAGCAGTGTAGTTTACTGGGAGAGCCGTGGCTTTAAATCTGCAGACGGGAGCCAGTTTGACATAGATGTGGCCCGATGATCCAGGGGGTAAAAGACACACTCACATGAGGAGAGGATTCCTTAGGCCTTGGCTGTAGGCATGAATCTGACAGAAGGAGCTTAGCTCCAATGCTTCACTTCCTAAACTAGTTAGAGACATGATTGATTATTATCTCACATAGATGTGTGATGTCTGTGATTTATCACACATTTTTAAGCAACATTAATTTCCTGGTGTGCATGTCTACATTTATGCTAATTATTCTGAAGAGGCATCAGCCAAATGGAATCAAATGCAATTCTGTGTCTTTGTTCCAGACTAGATACTCCTAGACTAAATAGTTTGTAGAGCTGTGCAGTATATTGGAATTCTATTGATATTCTGATAAATAATTTTTATATGTGTATATTACAAGTACTGTCAGCGCTTTTATTATATCAGAGCTCTTGTAGCGCTGGTGTCCCTCGGAAGAGGATGGGTTTAGAGAATGAGCTTTTTCGAGAGTCTGGTTCTACTTGAAGTTTCATCCTTATGTTGTCTCAGGAAATATGAAGTCCTTGCCAATATCATCTTTAAGGATCGGTGGCATAATGATTAGCATGTCTGCATCACAGCAAGATTCTGGGTTCGAGTTCTGGGGTGGGCAAGGGTGATACTGTGTGTAGATTGCCTGTTCTCCATTTGATTGTATGGAATTCCTTTAGGTACTACAGTCTTCTCTCACAGTCCAAAGACATGCACATTAGGCTAATTGGCTGTTCCAAATTGCCCCTAGGTGTGGGTGTGAATGTGAATAGTTGTGTCTTTATTCAATTCAGTTTTATTTGTATAGCGCTTTTTACAATTGACATTGTCACAAAGCAGCTTTACATAGTAAAAGTAATTTAAGGAGGAATATGAAAATTTTTCTACAACTTTATTGGCCGTGCTATGGACTGGCAAGCTGTTTAGGGTGTACCCTGCCTTTGCCCAGTGTCAGCTGCGATAGGCTCCAGCCTCCCCGCGATCCTAGTGGGATTCGGTGGTTCAGCAAATGAATGAATGAATGAATGAACTTAACTACTGCCGAAAGATTGCGTAATGGAGTCCTGTGCTTGCTGGGGGCATTTTTGTGTGGAGTTTGCATGTTGTCCCCATGCTTGCCTGGGTTTCCTTCAGGTGCTCCAGTTTACTCCCAAAGTTTAAAGACATGCTAATTGGATATTCTCTATTGCCCCAGGTGTGCATGTGATTGTGAATGGTAGTGTGGGTATTGGCCCTGCGATGGTGTGGTGAGGTGTTCAGGGTGTACTCTGCCTTTTCCCGGAGTCAGCTGGGATGGGCTTCACCCTCCCCGCAGCCCTAATAAAGGATAAAGTGGTTTGGGAAATAAAATGAAATGGAAACGAATGAGCTGAACTAATAATACAAAGGAGTTGTAGTTTCAATATCTCAAATGAGCAATTGTGTGTTATTACCAACACACTTCCTATTTGTGATCTTTGCTATTTACAACATTTACAACATCTCAAATATTTTGCCCATATATGCAGGCTTTAGAAAGAGGTGCTATTTGATAAAAACACCCCAAGAAAGCTGTGGAGTAAGATTGAAAAGCTGCTTGATGTTGACATACATCAAACAAGGAGAACAATGATGACAAAAACCGACTTCATGCAACTGTTGAACAGAAGATTTCACCCCAAGGTTGCTGCTGCGCTGAGGGAAACAATGATGATAACGTCAGTACTTAAAAAGCTAAAATTGGTCTTTTTTTGTACAAAATAATTTCTTAACAGAGCAGCCTTTAATGTTCAAAGAACTTTGAATGGAGCCGATAAAAGCATCATGAAGCTTTTTTTCCACCTGCTATCAGGCAAGTTAAACTTGTCACTCCCATAACTTTTTTTTTGTTGGTCCAATTCCAATGTACAACTCCACTGTATGATACTTCAGCCTGGTTCAACCTAGCAACTCCATGTACAAAGGGTTCCTTTAAGGATTCTTTGTAGAGTGCATTTGAACTGGTTATTTGGAAGCTGCTCTTAAATACCTTCTGTAGTGGTTTTCTTTGTGCACAACATCATTTCCTGTATGTCCACAGAGACTCGACCACAAAAAAGCGAAAGGCAGTGAGGGGATGTAGACTGATCCCACTGTTTATTTCCCAGAAAAACTCAAATAAGACATGAGTGTTGAAAGGTTCATTTACTGACAGGGGGTGGACCAAGTCTCATAACACATGGCTGGCCTTCAGTGAGTATGACAGGACCTGCACTCTTCAGAGATATTAGGGGGAATGCTGAGTCTCTACAGACGTTTCTGGAAACCTTGCTGTATAATTAACACCGCAGAACATGTCCTGTAATTTGACTCATGTCAGCACCATGACAGGCCCTTGTGTTGCAATCAGTCTGAAAAGCATAAATACAGTCTGAGTCTATAGGAAGAAACAATGGGGGGAAATATAATGCAGTAGAAGGAGTCAGTTTGTCACTGCTCTTGAGAGGCCTCACGCCCTTGGAACGTGTCCTTCATGCATGCGACTCTGCATGTCGACAGATGCGACTATTGCATTTTTGGCCACAGTCCATTTAGGGACCATTTGCTCATGTTAATAATGTGTCAGGCAGTTTTGTGAATTCCTCTGGTATTTTAAAATGACAGACAGATCGATAATTATGCCTGGGTCCAGGCGGTCACTCTGTGCTCAGTCCTCTCAGGTGTGCTTCAGTCTTTTCCCTTTTCCCTCCTGTGTTCACTGAGCTGGAGAAACTGAGCGTTTGACAAAACAACTCTGTTTAATGAGACGTGTATAAAGACAGACTCTTCCTTCAAACTGCTTATTCATTTTATTTGAGATCCATATATAGGTATATATATATATTATGATCTTTCTTGGTTTTTCTGATCAAACAATTTCCAATGGATTTGATTTGATTTTCACACTAATCATCTCATCTATAGAGAGACTGGATTAAGCCTGTTTTCCTCATGCAGACCAATTTAACTTAAACTCCCACACAGAGGTAGACGATCTGCTACAGGTAACGAGGTGTGATAGACACGGTTTCCTTTTGAGAATCGTATCTTACTGTGGCTCCTGAGCTCTATCAGGTCTTTGCCAGTCTCAGCAGGAACACTCATCTCATCTTATTGGACACACTCGGAGGGAGAGGCTTTCTTCATTCCCAAAGTGCTGTCAGGAGGCAGACGTGTATGTCGGGAATCTAATTTAAACATTGAAACCTGGTGCCAGCCACTTGCTGGCTGAATTACAGGACACATAAAGACTTCCAAAACTACCAGTCATATATTTTAAATCTGCTCTTACTCTTTTACAGAATGTGTGTGTGTGTGTGTGTGTGTGTGCGCGAGAGAGAGAGAGCGAGAGAGAGAGAATGAGCAAGTAAAATGCTTCCTTAGTCATCACCAAAAGAGACGGTGGCACTACTGAGAACTAGTTCTGTTCTGAGCTACGGAAGGGTGTGTGTGTGTGTGTGTGTGTGTGTGTGTGTGTGTGTGTGTGTGTGTGTGTTGGACAGGAGGATTGGTTTGAATTAGTTGTTATAAATATTAAATACATTCAGAGTGTTGCGGACAAAATCTGACATCCGTGGAGTCAATAGCGGTGATACAAAACTTTGGGTGTGTGTGTGCAATGCTACATCAGAATCTCATAGAAAATACAGCAGCCATACTTATACAGATAACCCCCCCCCCCCCACACACACACACACAGAGCAACTTTTATGTTTATTTGTGTGTGCATTCATTCATTCATTTATCCATTAATTCATTCATTCATATTCAGTAACTGCTACATTCTGATAAGGGACATTGAAGATTATGAATCTAACCCAGGAACACTGGGTGTGAAGCAGGAATACACCCTGGGACCCCAGTGCATCACAGCTGTCAGCGCCAATCTACTTTAATTGATTCACTCTTGTAGAAACACAGAGAAAATATAAACGCTTTGAAAAAGTGGACATTTTCTAAAGGACGAAATGTGAGTTGCTCTTTCTTACCCTTTAAAGTCCCAGCATATTATTATTCAGTACATTTCAGAAAGTATTATTAAATATTCATTAAAGAGGTGCTGCACACTTAATTGTGCTTTATTTGAGCTGTAAACTAGATAATATGACTGTACTGGGATGAAACATTAATGCTGGTGTTAACATTGAGAAAAATAATCGCATTTAGCTGAAAATGGCTTAAATTCTAATGAATTACATCATACTGAAATTTGCAAGGCCAATTCTGACATAGGGCAGCACGGTGGCGTAGTGCCAAGCACTTTCACTTCACAGCAAGAAGGTCTTGAATGTTCTTCCCATGCTTGAGTGGGTTTCCTCTGGATATTCCGGTTTCCTCCCACAAAGACATGCACGTTAGGCTAATTGCCTGTTCCAAATTGACAATAGATGTGAGTGTTAATGGTTTTCAGTGTTTTTCCCAGTGATGGTCTGGTGAGCTGCTCCAGGTGTACTCACCTTTGCTCAGTGTCGGCTGAGACAGGCACCAGCCTCCCTGCAACCCTACTAGGATTAAGCAGTTCAGGAAATGAATGAATGAATGAATGAACTCTGACATAGAGTTGACTTTTTGGTACTTCTCTCCATCAGGGAATGCTATTAAAAAAGAATGTTAATGCCCTGTAATTAGATGGAACACCTTCCCTCCTTTCCCAAGTAGGAGTCTTGACAAACCCCATATAGAGTTTGAGATATTTGCTGATCAAGACACATTCACTGAAGTTTACGCCTGTAATGTTAAACGCAGTTTGCTTTTATTTTAAACTGATGCTAAGTGTTCCTGCAGCAATTCATTTAAACAAATATCAAGCCTGCAACCCTGTGAGGCTCTTGTAGCAAAGCGAAGAATGAGCACATGTGGCTGGAATATAAAAGAGCACTACCCCCACCCCCCCAATTAAAGAGGCCAGTTAAAGAGGGTGCAATGTCGAACACCTGTGCTGTTCATTCTGAATATGTGTTTAGGAAGGAGCAGGTAATGTCAGATCCACCGCATGCCCCCTGAGATAATTAAGCATGCATGTCCTCTTAGTCAGTAAATCCACTCTGGAGCCATGCACTTCAATTTCCTTCCACTAAATTTCCATAGTGTGTGAGTGTCTCTCATGCAGAAGTCTCTCTGTACTGAATATTGCATTGTTTTGTGCAAGCCTGTAAAGTGAAATAAGCTTGTTGATTTTTTGAATCACTTAAAGAAAAAAATGGCAAAAATGCATAAATAAAGCAAAAATGGAAGTACTATCCAGATTTGACATCAATAATTCTGTTTGAAGGAATATCGTTTGGGAGCTTTTGAAAATGTAAATAATGTAATATATAGATTTAGGCACTGCCTAAAAGTGAAGCTCCCAATAGATGTCTATAAATAGGTGTACGAACCTAGGTTAGCTTTTTACTGTTGTTCTGATTTCCGCTTTCATTTATATCATCAGTCTTTTTAGTTTAAGTATCTGTTTAACGAGTTCATGTTCTGTCAATCTTTTGATTTTGGCGTTTGCTCCACGAACATTTATTTACCCGCAAATCTGTCTGCCTACCTGAGTTAGATCGGTTAGATGTTTTTTATTCTGTGTGAGTCTGAGTGGTGTTCTATGAGCCTCTGGTGTTTTTTTTAAGCTCCAGTATTGCTATTGATTATAAATCTTTTTTTTTTTTTATTGCTCCCTGTCGTGATGCAAGTCAGTGATACATAACAACCAACCAGCAGTAACTCAGTGATGTGGTGGCCTTGTTGGGTTTTCTGTGGTGGGTATGCTTGGACACCGGGCAGGACATGAGAGAACCATCCAGGACATGTTCCATGATTGTGGTCCTTCACTCGGGAGCCCCGCTAATAATTGAACTGAAAGGGATTTTAAGTGTTCATATACTGCACAATTCGTATTGTTTGAGTCGTAACGGTTTCTGTTTGAAAAAAAAATTCATTACGTTTTTTTCATGTTCCTAGTTTTCTACACTGCTTATGTTGGTGTGTCTTGAAATACATTGAGAAACATATAAAATAGAGATGGTACCTCACTCAGATATTATACTTTCCTCGCTCAGTGAACATTTGATGCTCTGCCTTTCCTCCCTGTGTCACCAGGCTTGCGTGGGATCCAGGGCCAAGATTTCTGCCCTACCCTCATTTATTTTTATCCCTTTTTTTGCGCCTGGGAAGCGGTGCCAGGGAGTAGCCAAGGCTTCGGATTGGTTTGTTGTCTCAGGGTTTTGCTTGATGACGAAGCCCACAGGGATGAGCTGGTGCCACTCTGTTCCACAGGGAAAGGTGTTGATTTGGCTGTGTTAAAGAATGGACGAAAAAATACACTTAAAATGCAGCCTGTACCGTATTCTAAGCTTACCGTATGCTGTGGCTGAATGCTTACAGGTCATGTAGAGAAATGTAGTAAGTATTATTATTTCTGTCCTGTTATAATAACATGGCTGCAGATAAATTGACCTATAAACAAATCGCAACATGTATTGCTGCTCTGTTCACTCCCTTCATCCCTTCTCTACATTCACGCTGAGGCTGTACGTCAGCGTTAGCACACTAAAAGGCTCCTTCTTCTTAAATCACCAGCCGTGGGGGGATGAGCTCAGGCTCTGATGAGGAAATGCATCTGTCTGAGTGGAAGGAGACAGCCGTGAGATGTACAGCAGAGCCTCTTACAGCTCTATCAATCAATATGCTCGACACTGAGTTCACATGGTTAAGTAAAGGAAGCTGTTTGGGGATGTGGGTATTTTAACATCAACTTGCTAAAATATCTTTATCTATTGTCAGTCGAGTTTTTCTTCATGCCTTTGTCTTTTGGAGGTTATACCTTAAAAGAGAGCTGATGATAATGTTTGAAACCAGACCGAACTGGTTCAAAGTAACTGGATATCTTGGTACAGTTTAATCCTCAAAACTGACCAAACTAATAAAACAACATTTCCTTCCCAATTGCTACCTTTTAATAATCAATCCAAGATGCACATGTGATAAAAGTAGCACTGTCAACAGAAATGTTGCTGCAAAAAAACAACGACAACCAAAATAATGTCTAATCAAACATCAATTAAAAACAACAATTCAAATCCTCAAATTGTTGCATAAATTATTACACATCATATTACAATCCTTGGAATGATTAGGTTTTATATTAAAACAAACCTTACTGTGTAAACTTTTGGAGAAAGAGTTAAAGTTTCATAATGTGGTACCTTTTATAATTTTCTTTCTCTTTTTAATTTTTTTAATGCACACACAAGTGTTGTAGGCGTAACTTCTGGTGTCCCATCAGGTTACATCCACAACAACTGTAGTTAACAAATAGAGAATTGACCCAAGACTATATGGTCTGTTCTTTCAAATATATTAGCTTCCCATTGATCTGTGAGTTGAAGAAAGTTTGTTTGCATGGTTAGATTTTCTTCAGAGAAAGGATTAAATTTTTGGTGTGTTTTTTTGTGTATCTCACATCATATGTTATGTCCATATAAAGCATAAAGTTACGCAGGAAAAAATACTGTTTAAAAATGACATTCCACGCAAGCCTCGACCACTTCCAGGGAGCAGTGGTGCCATGCTGGTCCTGTGCTGTGTTCTTGGCACTTCACATCCCGCGTAGTTTGCCTCGTTACATCCAAAACTTGGTCTGTGTGATGTTCTTCATGGGGTGACCACCAAGTAACAAGTCTTTGATTTATTTTTTATTTTTTAATGGAAGGGATACTTGTGGATAATGCTTTATGGATTGTAGTGAAAATTTGGGGAATTCCTAGTTTCTTTTTTTGAGTCTTAATGTAACACAGTTGTTCCACTTAGTGTGGAGTTACCCAACTATGAACCAGAGACAGACAAACGTGTGTCTTCCCACTGCTGATGTTGTTTCATCACATGTAACATATAAGACACTTGGAGGAAAGTGTCTGTGATTGGCTAGTGTCAGTCTTATTGATTGGATGGTGAATAATATCCTAACCATACTGAGAGAACGGCCAATTTTGCTTTCTTGATCTTTTGGTTCTAGATGGTTTTGGTGTTGTCCTGACAATAGGCCGAATGATTTACTGTTTAATGTCAACTAGAACCTAATATGCTTTACTGGTTGAAATTTGAGGAATAAAATTCTCTTTGGCTGTAATGCATATCCAAAATGCTTTACTACTGTACATTAATACAGTATTTGAGTTGTTGTTCAATAGGGGTCTGTGAAATTTATTTTACAATTACAGACATCCTTCGGCGCAACAAGGTTTCAGAACTGCTAGCTCAGAGAATTTAAAGAAGAGGAGAATTTTTTAAAGCCTTTTGGGCTTTTTATTCATTCGGGGAGTGAAAAAAAAATAGGATTGCATTGAAAAGATTTGTTTTTTTAATAATAAACCTTGCTGGTGTAGTAAAAGCTTCACTGAGACAGTGAGTATCTTTTGTTAGTAAGATGCATATTGCAGTTATTTCTAGATAAATCAATAAACAAAGCACTGCACAGTGAAAATCTCTGTGTTTCTCCTGAGTTTACTCAGTGTATGACTCATTCTCCATAATCTTTTTACTGGCTCATGAATAGTTACAAACATGTGGTTTATAGCCCAGTGGCTTTATTTATACACTCTTTTTTTTATCTTTAATGTCTCTATTTCCTGCAAGCTACATTTTATTCAAAGTAAACAATGTGTGGGTTGCTAAAATTCTATAGTCATCTAGCCTGCGAAGAACCAAGCCGAGACAATAGAAAGAAAACAGCATAGACAAGTGACCTTTTCCTTGTTTTTCCACAAACAGACTTTAATTAGAGCGAGTCCGTTTGTGCTGTAAACTGGTATTTGAATACCATTAGATCCGGAATACCTTCCACTTCAAAATAATAAAATCTATTTTTAATGGGGTTTTTTTTTTCCATGGAGAACTGATATATCCTCTGTGTCTATAGCTTTCATGTCTGGCAATCATATGTGCGTTTGAGATCAGTCTGTCCGTCATTTCTCGTCTGTCTGAGCCCGTGTCTTGGAGCACACCTGGTTAACATACTAGCAGCCAGCTCTTTCAGGGGCAGCAGATGTTCCTGTTTCAGGCGTAATTGGCCCTCATGACGATTAGGTTCCCTCTGTAGCTCCTTTGAACAGCCTGATAGGGGGCGGCCATAATTAAAGGAGAGGAATATTAATTGGTGGACTTCCAGACTCTCAGCCCATTGCCCCTGTATATTAAGTTGTCTATGATTTCTCTCCATAATTGATTGTTTGCGAGTGACCTCCTTTGGGCTAACTAATTTATACACACGCGCCAATGGCTTTCTGGGTAATAGTTGGCAGTTAGTTTCTCAAAGTGTTTTTAGTGTCTTCTTGAGACCTGTACATGATGACATGATATCATGGTGCCAGAGTGATTGGACAGTTGCACAAGATGATAAGACAATAAGAGAATGTGCAGAACCCTTTAGGCTATGAATCAAAACAATTAGTTCATGGTACATTGTTGCTAAAGCAAATTCCCTGTTGTTTTTGTTGGCCTTTACGGCTGAGTGGTGCAGCAAGGGATTAAATCACACTGCAGATGCCAACAAATCACAGAAAATAACACGCCAACTCACTGTTGCAATGTCCAGCTCTAATGAAAGCAGCGCTATGGGAGATTTATTTCCATATGCAGTGACATGGCTTTGTAATGGTTGGGGACCATCGATGCTCCCATACTAAATTCCAGTTTGATTTCATTTTCGTGCAATAAGACTATATTGGGTTGTGTTGCAACGTATACTTTTTGTGTATTTAAGAGTCATTTTCAGAAAGCAGCTTTATAGAATTATGGGTGTTATGGTGATAGTTGTGAAGAAAAACTCCTTAAAATGACATGAGGAAGAATCACAAAAAGGAGCCAGACTTGAAAGGGAACACCTCCTCTTCTGCCTGTCACCAGATATTGGGAATTCAGAGATGTTATGATTGATGCAATGTTACTATAGACTAAGAATTCATAGCCATTATTGATTCATGTTCTCTACAGTCTGGTAATGTACATCACACTGACTGATACATAATGTGTGCTTTCACAGGAAAAGGTTATTTTACTGATGCTGCAGAATAATCTTTCCAGAGCACGCCTGCAAAAACAAAAGGCCATCATGTTTACTTTCCAGTAATGGCTTGGTTTCAGTCTATTTATTAGATTTTCTCTAAAAATCACATTTTTTAATGATGTATGTAGTATAGAAGTTTATTGTATGGAAGATTGTATACACTGTAATACTGAGAGACAGTCATATTGCAACCTTCATGATCCTGAAATTTGTGACCAGAAAGGTGCACAAGCTATATTATATGCAGTGTGGGTCATGGTTACATCATCTAGGACTATGTTGGAACAATGTGTCTTGATGAAATTCAAAATAAATCTATATTACTGCTATATTTCTATACCTACCTTCCCAGAATTCACAAAAGGCCACTTAAAATCAGATGCTGAGCATAAATTCTGTTTGTTTGTAATCATATAATCACATAATTAAATCAATTCTACAAACAAATTAGATGTGAAATCGTATTATATTATAGTGAAAGGGTTTATTAAACGCCCCATTTTAACTAGTGCCAGCACTGTCACTTGGAACAGTTGTCGTCATTATTGTCGTGCTTTAAGATAGAAAAATAAAGCATATCTTTTTATTATTTATTTATTTTATTGTGTTTCTGTATAGTATCTAATAAATCACCCTTATGAGTGCAGTGCACTTCTGCTCGGAGCACACAGAGCTCACCTGAACTGCCTTTGTAATGGTTAAAAATATGTGAAAGTAAGCTATAAAAATCTCATTTTACTTTAAAGGACACCTGTGGTGATTTAGTGTTACTAGCTATTTAAAACAATCACGTATAACATCAGCGGTCCCTTTCCGGAGTGATATTGAAAATGCCCTCTTATTTGAAATGCCCCCCCTATTTTTTATCTTAAAAATACATTTTTATAATTTTCACAACAAAATTATGGTTAGGGTTAACATGTATATTGAAACTGAAAACACAGACTATTCATTAGTAAAGGGATATGTTTAAATCCAAATACAGCATACAAGTATTAGCAGCACTAAATAGATATAGTTCACACTCTATAAATGATGCTCCCTGTGGGGGATGAGCACCTCAAAAATATTGTTCATTCGCAGTGTCTAAGAGAGAGATCAGTGCCCTCCTCTGCCTTAATTAGAGGTTAATCCTGATCGATACGTGCCAGACTCTGAAAAAAGGAGATATTGATTTACCCAAATGTCAAGATGAAACAGTCTTTTTCTGCTTTTGCTACTCAGTGAAAGAATTAGCAAGGGAGGAAATGGATAATAGATTTTACAACAGAAATCACTGTAATCCAAACAACATAACTTACACAATATGTACATGGAAATAACGTGATCTGATTGGTCCACTCTTTCAGGCCATAAAAAGCTTATCCTGAGTAAATAAACCTTGAATCAAGACGGTGGACACTCACGATTTGTCATGGTCTGAGCAGGTGGTGTCATCATTATCAGGTTTTATAGATAAGAAACTAAACCATAAAAATCTGTTTGTTTATTTTCTTGTGTTTCCATGTACTATATACTAAAACTTGACAATGACTGTGAAACTCACCATCGTTTATTTATATTAGTGAAGCACCGAGAAACTGGGCAGAAAACAGAATCGGACAATTTTCAGTGTGACTGATGTGACTAATCAGCTGATCAAGTCTCATATATTTGCAAATCTGAGCAGATCATAAAAATAGGTCTATGGTCCCTAGGTTCTGGCGCAGGTAAGTACGTGCACACGCTTAAAGTCACTCGTTAACATTGTTAGTGTGGAAATTTTCCACCGTGAGTGAAGACATAAAGCAAGCAATTTATGATACATGTAAGGTCAAGGAACCACCACAAAAAACATTCAAAACATCAAACCTAATTAGACATTAAAACACCATCACCCAGTTGATCCATGGCCACTTTGTATTTAATAAAAAATTTTTTTTTAGTATGGTCTAAAATGTTAAAGGGAATTAAAGCGACATTGTTACACAGCTCTTATGCACCTCCTTGCGTATGGGTATGAAGCTTGACCATCTGTCATGATTTTCCATATTTAAAATATAAACCATAAAGATCTTGTTGTAATGTGCTTTTGCTTGCTTATGTTCCTGTATAGTATATACTAAAAAATTATTCACCTCAGGCTCAGTGACAGTCGCTGAATTTCATAGTTCCCCTTAACATTCCGGGTCTATTCAGCAGCATTCATCCCTCGGTGAATACTCAATAATACATACTATATTACTGTACATATCAGAAATATTTACTAATCACATCTCTTCTTAAACACAAGCAAACAATATGGCATCTGACATTGAACATTTCCAGAACTATAATGCAAAATTTTCATTCCTTTTTCAGTCCTTTTGTTTCAGTCATTAGTTCCCCTGTAGAGCCATATGTATGTGTGTTAGGAAGCGCAATACAGAATGAAGATTGATGTGGCAGCAAAATGCACTCATAATGCATCTGAAATTAGGTTGGCTCTTCATGCAAACTGTGCCTGGATCCGCCTACTAAGCGCCTACTGCATGAAGCATGAACTGCAGTTTAAATGCTGATGTCATAGAAATGGTCAACCACAGAGATGTTAGAAATCTTATAAAGTAAAGAAACACGTTTCCTTATAATATCTTCACTGTTTTTATTAATGAGGCTTGTTAGACATGCTAATAGAACATGTTTACATGTTCTATTAAATATTGAACATGTAAACAGTGTGAGGGCATCAATAATGATTATGTACAGATTAAACTTTCTGTGAATGTGGATATAAATTGTATTTCTTTTGTCACTGTGGGTTCAAATAAAATCACATAGCAACGTCACTAGAGCGGCATGGTGGTGCAGCGGTGCAGTGGTTAACACTGTTGCGTCACAGAAAGTTCTGGAATTAAACCTTGTTGCCGACAGCAGCCTTTCTGTCTGGAGTTTGCGTATTCAATTCAGTTCAATTCAGTTTTATTTGTATAGCGCCCTTTACAATCAACATTGTCCTTACATAGTAAAAATACATTTGATAATGACAGTGACAGTGGCAAGGACAAACTCCCTCAGACAGCATGTTCTTCCCATGCTTTCCTGGGTTTCCTCAGGGTACTCCAGTTTCCTTACACAGTCCAAAAACTCACGGATTAGGTCAGCTAGATACTCTAAATTGCCCATATGGGAATGTGAATGGTTGTCAGTCTCTGTGTTATCCTTGCGATAGATTGGTGACCTGCCCAGGGTGGACCCCTTCTGTTGTCCAAGGTTGGCTGTGCTTAGCTTCAGCTTTCCCCATGACCCTGGCATATAAGCCGTACTGATGATGGGTGGATTGCAGTTTCAGTGCCATGAAAACTGGCCGCCATTAATTATCCAAAGTTAAGTACATTGAATGGAATATGCAGCTGCACTTCCCAACCTTTTCTCCACCCTCTGTTTGTGCTGATTTCTTACTTTTTGCCAGATCCTCCATCAAATGCAAATGTATAAGGGAGAGAAGTCATTGAACTGTACAGAGTGCTTAAACTGTGTATTTAGGCTCATATATCAGTTTTATGCATACCACGCAAAGTTTTTGCCCAGAATGTGACTTAATTGTGCTTGAAAAGAGTGAAAACATCAGTGTACATGAGGCTGTTAGTGTTTTTTTTTCTAGCATGTGAAATATGCACTCAGGAGGGTTTCTCCAGTCAGGTAACTCCACTGAACACTTATAAACATTTCTGTTTTGACCTTGAGCAGTGGTCAGCGTCCTGCTGTTTCATGCAGGTGATCCTGCTGGAACAGGTTTATTTTTATGTCAACTTTCCCGGAACTCAACAGGTATTTGTTCATTTTGTCCTTTTGTTGTTTTTCTCCATTTTTTAACTATTAATACGGTAGTTTTTTTTTGTGATATTCGTATACATGTGGCTTCATATGCATGTCCATTTACAAACAAACCAGATTTCTGTATCTGTATCATACTCACCAGCCTCTGTTTCTTGTAATAGAAGTGCATGTACAGTAGTATGCAGTGATTATTAAAAAATTATGATTAAAATTATGATAAAAAAATATGTGCACACTATGTCTGAAAGGTTAAATGCTATAATCAAAGTAAAAGGTGGCCACACGAAATATTGACTTTTTTGTTATTGTATAAAAATGTTCTTTTTGTTATTACTATATATTGTTGTTTACTTATTCTCATCAATATGATCCAATATTGAAATAAATACTTGAATAGTACTTTTTTAAGTTTTTAATTTTGTTAAGTGTATAATCATCACTGCATCACTGTATTTTTTAATTTCTTCACTCGCTAAACCATTCCGTATGGTTTGAAGTTCATTCATGCTATGCAAAATCAAAAAAATTTAATTTGCGGCACTTTCTGAAAATTGGCATTTTCAGTGTTTTTGTTTATTAGCCATACTTTTACCTCAATAAACTTGACAGAATAATTTTTTTTGTTTTCATTGCTAAAATAGCATTGTTCAATACATTTTCAGCAAAAAATTATAGAGAAGTATTATTTTTTTTTAATTCTTTTTATTAGGAGCCCTTTAGACAAAAGTGGTGGTGAATAATCTTCACTTGCCACTACTGCAGGTCTTTGTGTCTGAAAGTGTAGACTAGTGGAGGGAAGTAGAAACACTTATCTTGTGCACCGGTCCTCTATCTAGTGGTAAATAGACATTATTATTAACTCAAGATTTTCTCATTTCTGATTGGTGGAAAGCCATTAACTAATTATTGGTATTGCATAACTGCCATGGGATAACAACCTCTCAGCCAAATAATTCTCCATATCATACTTCGCCTCCTTAGAGCAGGTGGTCTTCATGCTTTATAACGGGAAAATAAACCATGAAAATCTCATTTAGTTGTTTTTTTCATATGTTTCTGTGTAGTATATACTAAAAATGTGAATCAGTTTAAACACGTCATTATGGAGCAGGTTTTCTTACATTTCTGTCTAGTATATAGTGAACCTCTGAATGGCTAACACATTGCTTATCCTTTTCTCATGGAACACAGAGCTCTCCTGCCTCTGTCATGGCTAAAATATGCAAAGATGATATGTGGGAAAAAGTGGTCTTGTAATTTTTTTTCATAGATGTATATCTTGCTCACAGGTCTTGCAAGTAATGTTTTGATGATGCTAATGTCTAACAATCTCCTTTTGTCTAGTGTGATTTTCACATATGGTGTGATATTTGAACTGTAGAGAAGGCAATATGGCAGCCTTGGTGTCAATGAAATATTGCTTGAAAACCATGAATAATTCATTAAAAAAATTATCTACAGTAAAATTAACCTGATAACCTATTATATAGAGGTTGCAGTTTATTTATAATTATACTTCATTACAAGGTTTGTTTGACTTGAAATTTAATTTAATTTTGTACTTTTAACAGTAGACATTGTAAACACTGGGTAGCGTGATTACAAATCATTACACTACTAAACACTTCTACAAGTGTATACTATCAAATTAAACATGATGGTTCTGCCTAACTTTGATCTGTTTAATTGTTTGCACAAGAAACAGTGCATCAGCCAGCTGTTCAGTTATTTATGGGGCCTAAATAAATGTGTTCATATTTACTGAAAAGGATCTGCATCCTAAACTGTTTATGCAGTAGGGTCATGCAAAGCCTTTGTCAAGGAAGACTGCACTTCAACCTCAAATATTATTTAATTTCCAATCCAGCGTATGAAATTCCAGAGATAAAACAAATCTAAATTGAAACAAGAGCTGTATGAGAATTACATTTATGTCATTTGAATAAAGGTATTTTAATCCTAAGCCGATCAGGATTTATAACGTAAATCTGAGAATGACCCAGATTTCCAGACATTCATTATGAGCATAAAATTACCAGAGTCGAGAAAAAAAACTTTAATCATGTTTAATGGTGAGTCTCATTTCTACTCATTGAGACCAGTTGTTAAATGTAATAGGGATCATGCACAGTGAAACTTTGATTAAAACAGGGTTGCATTAAAATTCAATTATATTCACAGTGTTTTCACTGGCAGAGGTTTAAAATTCTGAACAATTTTTTCGAATGATTTTGCAGTCAGTTTGCGTCTTCATAGTGCCACAGGCATTACACTGCTCATCTAAGATGTGTTTAATGCTTCGATGATTTTATTGCTCAAAAGAGAGCTCCAGATTTGTTAATGAACCAGCTAGGGGTGAATGATAGTGTGTTGTATCATATTGTTTTAAACCAAGCCCTTGATTTGAAGTCTGTGTATCAGACTGGATAATAAAATAAGCTATACGCCTTAAAATGCTGCATTATATTACATGTAGAAATAAACATTTTAATCTTTATGAAAGATTAAAATAAAGAGGCATTTTGTTAAACAGAAATCACTGTAAAATTGCATTTCTCCTATCAGACGTTTGAAAGGACTAATCAATAAAATCTTTTACCCCTGTTATAGTGCTGACCGTTATCTTTTCAGTGCATATGCAGCAATAGAATCCTGAATCCGTTGTGACCTTTTCATTTGTAAATCCTGTGCTATTTTTACCATAATAATGCAAGCATATGCGTTGAGTGGGCTTTGTTCGGTATAATGCTTCTAAGTCAAGTGAATAATTTGGACTATGAATTTTAAATGAATAATTAATAAATCTAAATTCACATGGAAAATTTTTACCATATATTAACCTTATCGGGGCCAGCTGGAGCCTTGGCCATTCACGAGTGTGATTGCCCCAAAACAGGCTCAAAATGGGTGGCAAAAAATGTGTAAACAAAGAAGCATGCTTAGAGTACAGTACAGTACAGTAGGTCACCAAAAAAGTCTGATTTTCTAATAGAATAGAACTAATTCAACAAAAAGCATACAACTTAAAAGCGGAGAGAAAATGTAATGAAATTTGAAAAAGCTCCCATCATAGTTTTGTCTTATGTAAATTAACATACATTAATTACGGCAATTAATCTTTATCAGGAAAATGATGGTGATTATTTGCATTAATCATACAATGGAGCGATCAATTGACTACTGCGACAGGCGTAGTGCCAATAATACTGTTTTGTATCACTACAAATTAGACAACCATAAAGCATCGCATACAGGAGTGTGAGTACACATGAACAAATAATGTTGGTTTGCTATCAGAAAGGCTTTACTGTCTGATTCACTGCCTCCTTTTATAAAAATGAAGACCTTTTAAAACCTGACACATGGCACACTCTGAAAACGCACTTTTTGTTTAAATGTTTAATGATGTATATCAGTGATTACCATTCTCTGTTCATGGTGTTGCTTGGTTTTTGAATTTGCTCTTTTGGAAATCTGCAGGTTCGTCTTAGCACCATTCTGTAACATTGCTCTGTCTTACCAGGAGCTTTGATTGTAAATTTGTTCTCTTGTGACATGTGGCACACTTTTTGAATACAGGCCTTCCACTCATTTCCATGCTGTGACTGTTGGAATCACCATGAGGTCTATTAAAAACTGTGTGGTTTTATGGCACTCAAGACAACGACACAATTTTCCGCCTGGGGTGGGCTTTAATTCATGTCATTGCTGAGCTTTTTTAATGTAATGTCTGTTAGTCTGGAGTCTGTTTTATGGTCCTGATCCTTGCACAAGTGTTTGCTAAGGCAGTAAAAAGAAACTATCCATCTCTGGCTCAGAAGCATTGATTTTCAACAGCCTTCACTCTCTCAGGAAAATAGCTTTCTCCCATCTGGGTCACACTTCTAGATGCTATCACATTTTCTGTTCCATTTTTCTAATGTTACAAATGATATTGCTGGTCATTCAGCCAGCCTTTAATTGGATTCATCGCTCTCAGAGTTCCACCTCGGACATACTATACAAATGGGACATGTACTGCTTGGATGGCTTTGTGTGTGCATTGCAGTTTGGGCTTATGTGTTGCTCGAGACCACCAATTCGCATTCCCTGTGTAGCAATACATAGCTGAGCCGCTGACCCTAAAAATATTTTCTCTACCTTACTGCAAGAAAGTAGGCTAGCGTTATTAGACTTTCTGAGAAGTCAGCAGATATTCATACACATGATAGCAAATCAGGATCCCCTGCTGAACTGGCTTAATTCCTGGCACTCATCCACTCTTTCATAACTACATCAAACAAAGTGAAGTTCATTAGACAAGCCTTTGGAGATCTGAGTGAATAATGCTGGGGAGCAAAAAAGAAAGAAAAAGCATTTTATGGCCGGGGATACATTTGCTCTTAACTGAGAGTAAACTAATACGGTATGGCTACCACACGTATCCTGTGTATTCCTTAGGGGTGTAAATAAATATGCATACATTATTCGGATTGAACGGATAATGCATCCTAAGTGAATATGAATACAGATATGAAAAACCAAAAAAATAGGAACAGCTAATGGAACCTTTTGGGGAGTGTTCCAAGGTTTCAGCAAAATTCTCACCTCCGCTACTACTCAAAAAATTTAAAAAATGTAAGCTTGTTAAATATATATATATATCTATATAGAGCAGGAGCTGGCGGCAGTTCTGGTTTAATTAAACCGGGTAAGATGCGCTCTCCTGTGGACACTGGCATTATGCCATACTGAAGACTGAAGGCCTGGTCATCGCAGCAAGCCGATAGTCGTGTGAGGTGGGGAAAAAATGTCTAAATCTTAAAAATAAAAACTATGTTTTTACCATGAAATACTAAGTCTTGTATGAATGGTAAATAAAAGGCTATTAAATTTTAACTTAGAACGAGTCATGAGCATTTCTGGTTTATTTCTTTTTGCGCGGTAACATTTCAGGTAATAGGATATGAGCTGATATTGTAGGAGTAGATTAGCCAATCAAAGTGGTGCACAATTGCTGATATCTAGTTACCTAGGATTGAAAATATATA
>JBCNYH010000006.1:13199927-13221193 GCA_039654325.1 Tandanus tandanus | reverse complement strand
CTGTGGGAGGGGCAATAGGGGTCGGGTGCAATGTGAGCCGGGTAGCAGCCGAAGGCGTGGGTTCTGCCGGACCGATCGTCGGCTACTGACTCTGGCTCTTGGGACATATACAAAAATGTTCTTAATAAAATTTTGAAAAAGTTCTTTAACTTTTTGATGCTCTTTTTTCACAAGCTTGTAGCGTATGCCACTGCTGTCAGCCAATTAAGGTATTTCTACAGTACATAGATTGTGCGGGAATTGCACCCAGCATTGGTAATACAAAGTATTACATGGCAATGCAATAATATACTTTTATCAGTTTCTATTAAAATAATATTAATATATTTATTCCGATGGTTAACAAGTCGATGGAAGGGACATATATGCTCATTTCAACAGTTTCACATGTTGTAGACTTTTCTATCACCAGGTCTGCCTTGTAGTAGTTTCAGTTTCTACAGTGACCTTTAGAATGTTCTAGAACATTCATGTATGTATCAAGAAAGATCTAGGTCAACAAGCTTCACTTATAAATAGAGTGTGCTGAGTGGACTGAGCAGATCCATACCAAGATTCAGACAATAAATAACAATGAAAGAAGAGTCAGAATGTAGTGGACCTAGAATGGACTATTGGAAATATAATTATATTATTGGAATGTAATATTGGAAATATATTAGATGAGGAATGTCATAAGACTTCATACACAAGGAAATATGGAGCAATGTTTATCAGTGATTTGTCACATTTTCAGCCAATGATATAAACTCAGAGGATGATATTAGCTTTAAGCAATGGGTACACACAGACCGCATTAGTCTTGTCTCTCTTCAGCTTCCACGTGATGACTAAATTACAAAAGTTGGAACAGCATTTCACGACTAACGTCATTATCATTTAGTCACAAAAGCACAATCCAGTTTTTTGAATGAACTCGAGGACAATCTGAGAGGTGATGCCTGTGTTATCAGATATTGCAGAGAATTATAGTTTTATAGTTCAAGATGCTGTGCAGGGCCAACATTGGGATAAAAGCCAGGCAACATTACACCCATTCGTATTATATCTTAGATGCGGTCAAAAGATGGAAACTTCAGCTTTTTGCATCATATCCGATTGTCTCAAACATGATACAATAGCCGTGCATGCATTTCAAACCAAACTTCTTGGACACGTCCAAGAAGTGCACCCGCAAGTAAAGAAAATGTGCTGTTTCAGTGATGGAGCAGCCAGTCAATCTAAAAATTACAAAAATTTTATAAATCTATGTCACCGTGAGAAAGATTATAGACTACAAGCAGAATGGCATTTCTTTGCTACAAGCCACGGAAAGAGTCCTTGGAGGCACTGTCAAGAGACTGGTAGCAAGAGCTAGCCTGCAGGCCATCCAGGATAATCAAATTCTTACTCCTGAGGCAATGTTCAACTGGACAGCCAGTAATATACAGGGAATACATTTTTTCTTTGTTTCAAATCAAGGTATCCAAAACAATGCGTCGTCTTTTGAACTAGAACAGCGGTTCAGCACTACAAAGACTGTTGATGTACCCGGTCACATCACTCCTTTGTACCACTTTCCACAACGAAAATGGAAATAAGGCGGGTATCTGGTGATCATACCTTTACTATAGTTGACATTGGTTCTGAGACTGAACAGTCAACTGCCCAGCCAACGTCTCCTGACCTAAATTCTTGTCAACCTGGGAGATATATTGCATGTATTTACGATAAGCAGTGGTATATTGGCAACATTATACAGAGAAACGATGATGAGCAGGATGTGTACGTCAACTTCATGAGTCAAGGCAGAGGGAATGTATTTGATTGGCCTCCAGAAAATAGGAAGGACCAATACTGGGTGCCATTCCAGCACATTCATGCACATGTACTGTAGAAACACCTTTAATTGCTGACAGCAGTGGCAGACGGTACAAGGTTGTGGAAAAAAGTCAAAGAACACTCATGGTTTTGGAGCACTTACGATCACTTAGAGCTGGATGCATCATCACTGACATGCCTTAAATGGAAAAATAAACTGTAAAAATCAAATTTTAGTTATTTATTCTTGTGTTTTTGTGTAGTATATACTAGAATGAGTTACACACATGCTGTTACACAGTGTTTATGCTCTACTGAGCGAACAACATGTGTGCAGAACTCACCTACCTGTCATGGTTAAAATATTAGTTTGTTTTCTCATTTTAGTTTGTTTTTCTTCATGTTTCCAGGTATATACTAAAACTTTAAATAAGTTTAATAAGACACTGGTACACAGCGCTCATGCACCCGAATGCACCTCAGAGTGGAGCTTACCTGTGTTTGTCATGTTTACAAACACCAGCGCGCGCGCACACACACACACACACACACACACACACACACACACACACACACACACACACACACACACACCTTAAAATCTCAGTTTAGATTTAAATTTAAGTTTACTCAATTTACAGCTTTTCACTCCTTAGAGTTAACCCAGTTTGATTATTATTTCTGCCTTAGTCTTTGCCAAAATAATGATGTTGCACCAGTCATTATAATTACCACACTCTCCTTGGCATCATTACCAGTCCGCTGGTCAGATTTGCAATCATTAATTAGGTTCCTTGGCATTTGTGTGATTCATGACACTCTGTACCATGCAGCCATTGAATCATTTCAGCCAGGGTGTTCAGCCATCCCAAAATGCCTCAGTGTCTGTCTGTTTCTGAATGCCTGCCATTTTAATGCTTCTCCCCTCTTTGTTCTCTTGCAGTTGGAAAGACGTCTCTGATCACACGGTTCATGTATGACAGCTTCGACAACACATATCAGGTAGGAAGCTTTATTCCGCCGTCATCCTGTCAGCCGCTTCGGTTCATCTTCGTTCATTACAAAACCCACTATTCAGAGTCAAAGAGCTGTCACCCTCTTAATATTCACCACAGAACTCACTCATGTCGGTGAAGTGCCAAAGTGACAACCGATTATGGAACCAGGGTACAACCTGAAACCGTCTCCTGTCTTTACAAAGTTGATATGTTTTGAATGAGTCTGCATGGAAGCTCAAGTCATCCTTTTCATCTTTATTTATGAGTTATTAGGGTTGGAACTGTTTAAAAAGTTCAATTATTCAATTGTCTCACCCACTCCCTTCCCGTTACACACCCATGATGCATTGGGCCACAATTTTTGTTGATTCTGTATGGCTGCTGTTGTATAGGGTTTTTTTTTTTTTTTTTGCTTAGGAAGTTTCATAATGTAATGAAGTGACCCAGAAGTATCTACAGCTAGGGTTAGGTGTTGGCACTAACACTTTTATTTACCCCTTCTAAAATATGTACCTGGTCTATCTGAGTGGGAAAATACCAAACACTTAAAGGTCAAAGGTATCCCCCCCTGTACATACCCCTTGAAGTTAGGACCTAAAATCTAAAATCTAACACCTGACTATGAATAAAATTTAAAATTCAATCATGATGATTAGTTTAATTATACAAACTATATTAACTGAGATGTATATGTAAGCAATTAACATAAAAGTATTAAAAACACACTGTTTGTGCTGAAATATTTGAAAATGGTTTAAAAGTGAGTAATAAGAGAATCATATGGGTAACACATGCACTTTCCTTCAGTTGTACTGATCCAGTATTGTATTCATTGCCTCATTAAATTCATCCAGGGTAATCTGTGCACAGGAAGTGAAATTGCTCAAATACAGTTTAAGCTTCTTATGATCCTTCATGAGGCGGAAGAGATCACTGGTTTTTGTCAGTGAAAGAGATGTGTCACGAGCATAGCGGACCTCAAGCGGACCCCTTGTCTTCATCAAAATCACTGGTTATGTACTCATCTATGGCAGCAGTAGATGTGAATGGGTCTCCCAAACTCTTCAGTGCATTCAGATCTTTGTTTCTGCGACGATCAACTGCAGTATTTGCAATCTCCGTGTCCAGCAACCCTTGTGTCTTTAGCTCCTCCTGCTTTTTGTTCCAATCTAGCATGATTTCTGGAATCCTTTGTCCTTTCCTGACAACACTACCATAGCATCGAAATGATCCTGGCTGTCTTCAATGAGATGATCAATGAGATCAGTAGATTTTGCCTTCACTTGTGACGCAGAAGCACTGCCTAGCTGTTTTGCTCCTCTTCCTGAGAGTTCATAGATAAAGCCAACACTGCGTTCTGCTTCAAGGTTGTGTATTGGTGTTTCTAGCTCTTTTTTCCTGCGCCCCATAGTTTTCTCCCGTCTTCGGTCAACAAAGTCTTTACAGAACATCTTTCTCTGGTTCTTCTGATTGGCAAGGAAAGCCCATTCCATATCACTCATCTTCACTCCGTGTCTGAGTTCAAGCTGCTATCGAATTACTGGAACCTGACAGAACATATGAAACAGCTCTTCAGCTCGCTGGTTGAAAGCGGCAGTTCTCTTGAAGAAATTGTCATTTTGGCGGGTTTTTTCGTGTCTGAATAAGGTTGACAAAGTCACCATAAACTTTAAAAATATGTTTTTTGATGTGCCTTGTGTGGATAGTGTAATGGCTGCAGAATAGCCAGTGCTCCTGAAGCAGTTCTGCTACTAACTGAGCTGCTGCATCTCTTGGTCGCTTGCTTCGGCCTCAGGAGATACATTATATTCTGAATTACATCTTTGCACGTTGGTAGCATGCCATTTGGAAAGTCAGGTTTCTGAAAATAATCTACAGCACATAGGGTCTTTTTGGCTTCTGATTTTGTGAATGATGTACTAGCAGCCAACATAGACCTGTTACTATTACCAGTGTTAGTGCATAACTGCCACTTCAAATAAGTATATATGTTTGCATATTTAGGCTAAAATATGCATATAAATGCCTTATTTCTCTTCCACCAATACCAATCTTGCAAAAGAAGAAGTATCTGATACAACATGACATTGCTGGCTATATTTATTAAGATCAGGTTGATAATTATATCTGAAAAAGTACAGAAATTCCACTCAAAACAATAAAATAGTGATTCTTTCAACATGCATAAAAATTACTTATCTTCAGAGGGTATGTACAGGGGGGTTAGCATTGGTCATTTGACTAACCCTTGACATTTCCTCATTCAGACTGACCCTCTGTATATTTTTAGATGGGTACTGCTATGAAAAATAGACTTTTGCTAAATAACACCTCCCCCTACTGCAGCATGAGTTGAGTTCTCTAAATCCATAAGAAATGAGCTTCAATGCTTCCTTTCAAATCTCCTTTAGTATAGGGAACACATGGATCATCCTTTACATAAGGAATGTTGATAATGTTGCCCCACAACTCCTTGCAGCAGTCCATCCGATATGGACTTTCAGGAGTTCAAGTGAACACTGATGAGCAACAAAGGACGCAGAGTGCAGTGCATGTTACCTTTGCGCATTAAGCATTTTTCCATCTTGTGGCATAATATTTTTATTTCAATTTTTTAGATTTTTATTTCAATTCCAACATTGGTGATTATGCAAAATTGTCCAAGCTATAGCCTGCCTATAAATGCTTTTCATATTCCATTTTCGGAACATTGTAGTTTTAATAGACACATGGCAATAACATTCGCCATTGCGTAATTATATAGTATAGGCAAAGTGCATTTGGATTCCCTCAACACTTTGATTATCCTATCCTACATCATAATGAACTCATAACAGTCTCCATTTGAGGTCAAGGGAAAGTGGTTAGGAAAAGGGCATAGGACGGACTATTCAGCTGCAGCCAATGTTTTTACCTAAGAGAGTTGCAAGTACGCTATAGAATTTCTTTTCTAGGAGAACCATCCATTCACACTCACACTCTCACCTAGGGGCAAATTTGTTTAATGTGCATGCCAGAGACTGCCTTTGGGAGGAAGCCAGGGCACTTGGAGGAAACACCTTTGCCAACCACAGGGCTTGAACCCTCAACAGGCAAAAGTGCTAACCACTACACCATTGTGCCCCTGATTGGCTAGTAGTGCTTGGCAGTATTATATAATACTATATAATATTAATGCTGATATCAAAATTGCTTCTCATAATACACATTTAATAGACATTAACTGACTGTTGCTGACTGTAAGACACAGTTACACAAGAAATAAAACAAATTCTACCTAATGTTTAATTTCCACTCATTCTTATTGCATCCATGTGTTTACATGTATATCTGCTTTTATTCATGGCTTACATACATTTTACTGCCGTATTTGTTGAAATGGCTCATTGTCAAGTGGTACAACAGAAATTGAAATTGTTTGCCCCCTTGTCATGAGAAACCCAACCATGGCTGAGAGTCAAAACAGCAACGCAACACAACACTAGTGCATCACGGCGTACTGGGTCGTCTGATTAGCTGGGAAATTTTCCCATTCAGCCACTAGAACACTGTGGGATGGTGTTGGATGGGGTGACCCAGTGTTCTGCTTCATCCCTAACATGTTCAGTGTGGTTGAAGTCTGGGCTTTGCTCAGGCCATTTGAGTTCTTTCTATCCAACCACGGCAAACCACATCCTCATGGGCCTTATACCTATACTGGAACAGGTTTGGGCCACCTATGCCAAGGTCTCATAGCCAGTTGTTCATTGAGGACTGTGTCTGGAACTAACATGGTCATTCCATGATAACTTTGGTGGATTTTGGGGGCATTTTCTCGCAAAAATATGGTTGGAGGCAATATGCACCTGCCTGAGAAACGTGAACATCTGCGATGGATACTTCACAGCTGTCATGTGGACCAGCAGTTACTGCAATGCATACGTGTCAGTCGTTGTTCCATGTACATTTTTACTATCATGGAAATATTAGACAACATCTGGTAGGCCGTGCATGCCCCATGGATGTCTATAAAGACATTCAAGACAAATATGTGCTTCCATCTTTGTGGCAGTAGTTTGAAAAAGTGATGGTCAAGTCCCAGTATGTGTCAAACTCTGTGTGTGTGTTGAACAGGCCAGATATGATGATGTGAATAATACATTTCCAAAGGCAGCAAGAGGAAGAAATCAGACTCAAAAGGAACTTGGAGTATGAGCATGATATATGATGGGATTTCCCAGACACCAACATGCATATAATTATATGTATGGTCGACAGTATGCCTTTGATATGTTGTTGCTATAGCATATGCATGTGGTGTGTAGAGCCTTCAGCTTTAGCAGTGATACGGTTTTTTACTGTAGGGTAGAAGGAAGAAACCAGGTTGTTTTAAATCTCTTGAGAAAATTACAGTCAATATGAGCTTCATATTTTCTAATGAAAGTGTAAGGGACCTTCACAGGGAGAGGATGGGGAATTGATATTTCATGTGAGGTGTGTGTGTGTGTGTGTGTGTGTGTGTGTGTGAGTATGTGAGAGAGAGAGAGAAGGAAATAGAATGGAAAATAAAAGAAGATTTAAACTGCCATTTCAAAGAGACATCTCAGAATCCTGCATAGCGATACGGCATTCAGGACTTCATCCTATTCTCCCAACTACATCTTCTCTTTTATCGCTCTTTCTTTTTCATCATTACTCCAGTTTTTTTACCCTCATCCTCTACCCCTTTCTTTCTCTCAATTTCTCTCTGTCTTCTACTATTTAGCATTTTCTCCTTCTCTCCTCCTAATTCTTTCCTTCAATTCTGAATTTCAACAGGCTTTTCCTACCAGAATAATGCATGAACAGGAGTTCTGGAAAAGTGCTGATGTTGAGCTGTATCAAAGGGAAAATACCTGCACAAGAGCCATAAAATTTGTTGTGCACGCTGCACAAAATTAAAACCCGAATCTCTTCAGACCACAATTGCGCTGTCAATCCTGATTATTACGTCCCATTACACACACCCTCTCCCCTCTTTGTACTTCTTGCTTGCCCCCCTGTAGCTGAGGATGGGTTTTTGTGTCATGACCTAAGCGGATCCTTTCAGATACATGCTGCAGTAATAAAGCGTCGTTCTGTAATAAGATTACTTAAGTGCTTTGTGAGGTGATCGCTGCTGTAGCACTTGGTGTCTGAGGGCTGATGGGATGTGCTCTTACACAGTCTGCTTTCTCAATTCACTACAGCTCAGTATCTCATAGTAAAACCATGTAACAAACAAGACCATTCCTGACCAGGCTGGCATTCCCAGGATGTCTGCTCTGCTGTTAAAACGACGATTCTGCTGGCTTGCCCATGTTAGATGCATGCAGGATGGCCGAATTCCCAAAGCTGAGAGATTTTCTCTCACTCATGGTCCACTGTCTGACATGTCTTATGTTTAAGGACATCTGCAAGCATTACATAAAGATGTGCAACATCAACCCTGCCAGTTGGGAAGAAAAGGCAGAAGATCAGACAGAATGGAGAGCAATTATCAGGGAAGGAGCCTGAAGGAGTGAGCAGAAGAAATGTTAATGTGGGAGGAGAGGGGAGAATGGAAAAGGCGTTCAGCCGCTGCCCTTCCAGTGCCAGCTGCTGTCTTCACTTGCAGGGGCTGCAGTAGGGCTTGCAAATCCTAAATCGGCTTGCTTAGACACACCAAAGGCCCTTAATTTTAAATATGCAATTCCATTGTCTCGCCAAGAGAGGATATTACACAATCTCTATCCAGATGTTATGTGGATAATCAAGGTGCATTAAAAACACTGTCACTCACTTGCTCACTCATTTGCCGAACGGCTTAATACTACTAGGGTCATGGTGCCTATCTCAGCCGACACGGGGCGAAGGGGTACACCACGAACAGCGCACCAGACCATTGCACACACACACACACACACACACACACACACACACACACACACACACAAAACCTTTCAGACTCACTCCTTGGGTCAATTTGGAACAGCCAGCTAGCCTAATGCGCATGTCTTTGGACTGTGGAAGGAAACCGGAGTGCCTAGAGGAAACCCACACAAGCAGGACCTTCTTGCTGTGAGGCGGACATGCTAACCACTGCGTCGCCGTATCACCCTGTATAAAAACAACCATGCATAAACAGGAACGATACTAAAACTGGCACCATGTTTATCCAACTGCTACATTTTATTTGCTTTCACACCCACCTAGAGACCACAGACAATTTTGCTGTCTTGCTATTACCAGCAAATAATGCCTGTGGCATCATAAGGAAAAAGTCAGGATACAACATCAGGATTTGAATTTGTGTTGTCCTGACAACAGAGCAAGCACTTTATTTATTTATTTATTTATTATTATTTTTTAATCCTATTTACCCCCAAAGGATTCAGACCAAAACACAAATACATTTATTTACACCTCAGTAATCCTGACTGGGATCAAACAATTACTGAAAATGAGTGAATGAATATGTAACCATGTCCTTATGTGCTGTTAATGCACCCAGTATCCAATTGGCATGTTAATGAAGGTAGCTTTATTTCTCTTGCACTTTTCATACCTGACCACCCACTCCCACCTACATGAGAGTAAAAACCACCCACTGTGCAAATTTTTATTTGGTCCCATGGGATCCCAGTCCCTGCGTACACCCCTACTCCAAATGCAAGCAGAATAAAATGGCTTTAGCAAATCAAGAGTTCACCTGTCTCTGGTTGGATTGATATAGACTGCACACACCAGAATGTTCTCCTCATGTTCTTAGTGTAGAGAACAAAATCTAAGCATTTTGGACAAGGAGGTGTCTTGATCATATTGTCTGATCATTTATGAGCTTTCTCGTTATAAGTCTAGCAGTATCTTGGGGGTGTGACTTGGAAGGGCCTACTGAATGTGTGGGATTATGTTTATGCTTTAAAGTTTAAGATTTAGACCATGTAACTAAATGTAAATCTACATGTAATCTAAAAGCTAAAAAAAAAAAAAGAAGAATTTTTTAGTATAATCTTAGATAATATCTCAGACATTGACCTTACAATGTCTTGGTGGACATTAAACTTATTGCCCTGGGATGACCTGGCGAGTTGTCCAGGGTGTACCCCGCCCTCGCCCAGAGTCAGCTGAGATGGGTGCCAGTCTCCCAGTGAACCTAATTAGGAATAAGCGGTACAAAAAAATGAATGAATGAATGAATTTAAACTCATAATTTTGAACATTTCTCTATAAACCCTACACATCCCTAATAAACAAGCCTGTGGTGACGGTGGCAAGGAAAAACTCCCTCAATTGACGTGAGGAAGAAACCTTGAGAGGAACCAGATTCAAAAGGGAAACCCATCCTCATTTGGGTGAAAACAGATAAAAATACAAACCATGTAGCAGTAACTTCACTATAGTTATCTTATAACTGTAATGGTGATTGTAGTCCTAAATCATTTTAGTAAAAGAGTTTATATCACCATCAGGGAAAGTCATCTTCCCACAGTTTCCTGAGTGTATATGTAGGTCCATATGCATGTCCGTACTTAGAGCTTTTATTTGATTTGTGATATGTCTGATTTGAGAGCGTATGCACATTTGCATACAAGAGATTTGTTGTAGAAATCTAATTATTATTATAAAAGTAGACATATTATTTATTATGTGGGATTCGGATATGAAGGTTAAAAAATGTGGTAAAAACAATATGAGTTGTTTAATTGTGCATGGTGTGTGTGTGTGTGTGTGTGTGTGTGTGTGTGTGTGTGTGTGTGTGTGTGTGTTTTATGTGTGTGTGTGTTTAACAGGGCCTTTGTGAGGCCTGGAATTATGATGCGATTGTGTCCCCTGCTGCTCAGCTTGGTGAGGCATAACACTCCGGTAGCTCAGAGCGAACCCGTCTGCCTGCCCTCCAGAGAATGATGGCTGTTAATTAGAGAGCAGTGAACAGGGGTGGCTGTATAAAACATGTGCTGCTATTTCTTTCACACTACTGTCATTATGAAAATAATGGCATTGACACAGGCTTTATTGCTTTACCCCTCTCAGTGAGCACAGGGAATATGGAGTCTTTTTCACATTGTCCCTCTGTTCCAAATGTCTGTTCCAGGTGAATTTATAAACAATGGATGAAAGAATGTAAAGAAAGTAGTGATGACAAAGAGGGAAAGAAGTGAAAAGCAGAGATGAGGATAAATGTAGAGCTACTTGGAGACAAGCAGACTCTTAAATAGTCCAGAATGAACAGTGTGCATCTGTAGGAATCAGGCTGCCTGCAGGATGCTGGAGCAACGAGGCCCAAAGAGCTGAGTGTGGATGCAGTAATCAGATGAGGTGCTCTTGATCAGATTCTTTCCAGCTTCATGTTTATTCAGCTGGCATGCACTGTTATCTAAAGTAAATTACAGTTAAGACAGATCCCATTCCAAGTATAGATCTGAGCGTTAAGGGTCTTGCTCCAAGGTCTAAGAGTGTCTCTCTTCTTGTGTCCTGGGACTTAAACTCAGCGCCTTCTGGTCTTTAGCAATGACTGTTTAACCACTAAGATTAGAGCTACTGTGTGGAAACATCAGCTATGTAAGCATACTCCCGCTACAATTCTTACGTCTGGAGAATTAAAGCTCTGTCCAGTTCGGGGTAGGTCAGAGTCTAGGTCAGAGTTGAACCAAATATAACCATTACCCGAAACATAGCTGAAAAGGTTAGCAGGAAGGAAAGTATATACATTTTCCTGGTCAGGTATGTGGTGGATTCGTAGCCTATCCTGGAAATACTGGATGCAAGGCAGGAATACACCTCGGATAGGATGTCAGTCCGTTGTAATGCATCATGCACACACTTTTACATCTAAGGGGCAATTTAAAGTATTCAGTCTGCCTACTGACATGCACTGACGTATTGCAGGGAAAACTTTACAGCCCTGTTCCCTATATCTGTGAGCAAATCAAACATTGCACTACCACCTACAGAAAATACGGTACATGTCTCAGACTGGTTGTTTGTTCTTTAGCGTGATGTCATCCTTCTTTATTAGCACTGTATTGAGCTGCTGTTTTGTAATCAATAGAGCTTAATTAAATGCTTTTTTCCCCCTTTTACGTGGCTATTTGTCTTTAGATACTCACGCTGCTGATGCCAGAATGTGCAATCCGCCCCAGCTAATACTGACTACCAACCAGGGCTGTACAGGAATTTCTAAATTTATAATGTTAATCACAGAGCTATGATCATATAAAAATTAGTGTTTTTGTTCTTTTCAGTTTCATCACTTCAGAGTGTGATATCACAGTACTTGAAGTTCTTTAGCAGAGCTCAGCTACACCGATAAACAGATAAACACTATTTGCCTGAATATGTTAAGATGGCTGATTTTTGAAAAAAGATGAGCTCTTTTTATGTACTTAATTGCTCTTTTTATGGAGCTTAGCTGTGTGCCATTTGAGTTATCTCTCTAGCTATTTCAGTTTCTGATTCCAGCATACCTTTCACTCATGAAAATCAGAGGCATTCTTTTTATTTCTAAAGGTCAGGTTATAAATTAGGGTGGCACGATGGCATAGTGGTTAGCACGTCCGCCTAACAGCAAGAAGGTATTGGGTTTGAGTCTTGGCTCAGGCGTTGCTGTGTGAGTTTGAATATCATCCCTATGCTTGAGTGGGTTTCCTTTGGGTGCTCTGGTTTTCTCCCACAGTCCAAAGACATACACATTAGGCTTATTGGCTGTTCCAAATTGCCCCAAGGTGTAAATGATTGTTGGTGTGTGTGATGGTCCTGCAGAAGTCCAGTGAGCTGTTCAGGGTGTATCACGCCTTCGCCCCCTGTTGGCTGAGATGGGTTTCATCCTCCCCACGCCCCAGTAAGAGTAGGCAGTTCGGCAAATGAATGACAAAGCAAGGTTATAAATTAAGTAAACATTACAATTTTTAATAAATAATAATAATAATAATAATAAGAAGAAGAATTAAGTAGTACTATATTAAATATTTTGATGATAATGATGGTGTTGAAGATGCTTCTTCTTATTCTTCTTCTTATTATTATTATTATTAATAATAATAATAAAAGTGTTAGAAGTAGTATTAGTAGTAGTAGTAGTATACATTGTGTGTTAACATGGCAGAAACATTATCAGAATATGAAATGACTTTTTAGATGAATCAAAATTTATTTGAATTTAAATGTCTTAGGTGTCATGAAAGATGAGGTATTTAGCACAGCATCAAATCATTATGAAATCCCTTACTGATAGTTTATATTCGAATTTGTTCATTGTTAATTCATGGGAAATCCATGGGATCCCTGTAATTTGAGGAAAACAACAACTATCAAATAAATATATATAAATAATAAAATAAATAAAGTCATATTCTCTAACAGTTCTGGGCCTTCTGAAGTAATATACAGAATCTTTGGGCCTCAAACCACGTTTAAATTCCACCTGTTGTGTTTTGTATACTGCATGTTAAAAATGTTCTTAAATATATTCCTTAATGTAATTTTCATGCTCCCCTCTTCAGCTGTCAGGACTTTGAATTGTCACCACTGTTTATCCCACTAGTAGCAGCCCAGGTTCTCAATAATGTATGGACCAAAACAACACCTTCACTTTATACCCTATATTCAGGCCTATTTTATATATTTTTGTATGTTTTATAGCACTAAAGTCACGGGTTAAAATTCAGATTTTGCTGAAAATGTAAGAAACAACATCACCCCCTTGACATTTTAACATCTCCATAACAGTGTCAATTGTAAAATTTAATTGAATCTTCATAGCAAATTCTTAATTCTGATTGGTTAAAGGATGTGGAATAATTTTATACGTATAACAGTTGGTTAGAGTAATACTGGTTACAAGACAGATCACTGGTTTTATTAAAGCCACTAGTTCTAGTTCTCCAATGTTGTCAGTAACTCTTAAAAACTTTTTAATTGATAATGTGGTTACATTTTCTTTGAAGGAAGTTGTCTCCATCGTCAATATTTGATAACAGTCAGGGTAATGCGGTTACGTTAAGTTTCCAACATGGAAAATTCCGTACATAAGTCCTTGTGCTTTTTACATATCATCATAACGGGAAACACTGCACATTAGTCTTATTAGATTTGAGAGAGAGAGAGAGAGAGAGAGAGAGAGAGATGAGGCTGATAATAATTATACTTGCTATAATGTTAGTGATAACATGAAGTAACTTGTGGATGTTCTAAAGCATTAAATGTAGCTATAAATGGTTAAAATGTTTACTGTGTCATTACATAACATTGAATATTTAAGAGGAATAAACCTCTACAGGATGTGCCGTTATAATACCGTAATCAGATCAGGGTGGTGTAATAGTTACCACCTTGAACTTGATTGTTTGCAGTGTACCATATTGAGTTAATGAAAGATCACATGACCAGTTAAGCACATTAATGCTAAGCTTGTGCACACAATGAGACACTTTGCAGGTTAATTTTCAAGTATCACATCCATATTGCTGAAATTGCTGTAATGGGAGTTGCACATAATATAGCTTGAGCTCTGTTACAGTTACACATAAATTACAGTATATACACATCACCGAGAGTAGTGATTAGCACGTTCGCTTCACAGCAAGAAGATCCTTGGTTCGAGTCCCTTGCTTGGGCGTTTCTGTTTGTAGTTTGCATGTTCTCCCCTTGCTTGCATGAGTCAGTGAGTGAGTATATACATAGCATACATATGATTGAGGAACTCATTTTTCCTCCTACCCGATTAGGAGCTCTTTCCTTATTTCTTGTCCTGTGATGCTTTGGAGGTGTAAGGAGGATACAGCACTGGATGGGACTAAGGCCAAGCATCTGGGCTACTGAATTATTGAAATGATTATGAATAATTTGTTCTGGAAACATTCATGTGAGCACCTTTCATGCTGGGCTGAATTCTATATTTAACTCTGGTGCTTAAAAAGTGCCACAAGTTCTCCCTTTCTCTGTCTTTTAATTATTTTTACTTCTCGTTTTATTGGTTGCTTCATGTGAATTTTATGTCTTGAGAATTTAACACAAAAGAAAAGAAAAAAGTCATTATGATATTAGTTGGTTTAAGAAGTGATCTTTCAAAATGTCCTTCACTGAATATGCTCCCATAACAGAAAAGTGAAGGAGGCGGGGCATTGACATGTGAGGCAACATTAAACTCATGTGAATGATGAGTCTCAGTCAGAATATGTTTTACAATGAATGCAGGCTCATAGATTGCCACTAGATTGGTTGATTCTCTGTCAATGTTAGCCGTGCAAAGTTTAGTATGATTCTAAGTAGTACGTAGTGTATTGAGCCATTTTCAACCCATGAAATGATGATTTTTTTTTTTTTTTGTTAAAAGTTTCAGTAATTACACTAGCACTGATGTGTCTCAGCACAGTACAGTCATATCACTGAGCTGACAGCTCAAAAAACACATAACTGTGCAGTACCTTATTGTGGTGCTTAATCAGCAGTAGTTTCGGGCTTCCTTAAGGTGTGAATTGGGGGCAGGACCCAGAAAGTATATATTGAAGGTATCCCCGCATCAGTTTTCAATGTAGGTGTATTGTCAGTATGTAATGTATCTGTTACCATACGTACACACACACACACACACACACACACACACACGGAGTAGTGGCAGCTGTTGGCCGTTTAGTGCAGCAGTGTAGTTTGGTCTTGTTCTGTTTATCAGCTCTTTTGTGCTGCATCAGGCCCAACGCAGCAGCAGATAGAAGAGGACGAGCTCCTTGCTTATCTGCTGTCAAGGATTACATTGCTGATCAGCGCTCCTGCATCGATCCGTCCCAACATATGTACCTGAGGCTCAGCAGTCCATCAGCATAGGCCTTATCCGCACCTCACTGCTTGCACTAAGCTGCTTAAAACAGTTCAGATTTCAGACATGTGAAAACTCTCTGTAAAACTATCTGGCTCTCAAATTGTGTTTATGTTCTTTTAGCACTTGCACTTGTTTGGCTTCTAAAGTCATGATTAATACATTGCACACTCGACAATCTGTTTCTAAAAGAACTTGAAATGAGTTCATTGGGAAGAACTTTTTTCTGCCTTGGATTTGTTTTGCACAAATTATGTTACAGTCTGGTATATTATAGGTGCGTATACTTTATACATTCATAAATATAAGGCTAATAAGTACAGGTGCCTACACTGCTAACAAAAACTTGTTTTAAACAGACTTGTTTTGGTAGCTTATAGGCTAACTGATCACATGGTAATATAAGTCACACACATCAACGTGTATGATTTCACTGACTTGAATGTGTATGTATATTGGAAAGAATATAAGGGGCTGAGAGCCACAGTGGTCTAACCCACAAAAACTGAAAAATTAGTTATATTTTGACAGATAAGGTCTACGTGTGCCAGAATTGTCCCTTCATTTTCCTTATGACCTTGAATCATATTGTGAGCTTAGCCCTGATTTTTTTTTATTGCAAGAACTTCCATGTGATTTTTCTCAATGACAGCTTTCTATTGGTTAGACCACTCTGGTTCTCAGCCCTTCATGTAGGTGTAGCTTTTTACTCACCAATGTTTGTGAGTCTGTTTGTTAGTTTGTCATTTTTTCTATAAACAAAATTCTGACCACACCGCACGGATTTTCACCAAACTTGGAGGGGACACTAATTTATCTGAGTCCCAGTGATGATTTGATTTCGGATTGTCAAGACCAAAGGTAAAGGTCAGAGTCACAATGTGTGAGTGCCGATAGACGTGCCATTACTATGGAACACTAACAGAAATCCATATATGAACTTTTAAATGAGAGAATTTCTTTGACTTTCAGTGACCTTCACTAAGTCACTCACTATCCATTTACATCATTCCACATCACTGAGGGGTTTGACGCCACAGGGCAGAGTGCCCTTCTCCATGTCTTCCTGTCATGTATCTCTGACACATTCAAATACTAAACCTTAAGATTGCTCCTTATACAGTCCTCACAGGTCTTCTTGCTCCGTCTTTTTTTTCTTCTGTCCTCGACTAAAAGGCTAGCAACTCGCAGTATCCAAGAATGGCACCTTTGCACGTGCCCATACCAACATAACTGGCGACACCGAAGGCTGCTCTCAAGGTCTAGCAGGCTATCATGCAGAACACTGGTACTTACTCTATCTTCCGGCTTGATGCAGCACAGCCACCTTAGCATCTTACGTTCGTTCTTTACAAACCCTAGCCATCTCATAAAACCTTCAAACAAGAGTTGTTGCTTTTTCACCAATTTGATTGCGTCTACATACTATAGAACACATTGTAAGACAAGAACATGTTTAATTAAAACCAGTACCCATATAGGACATATTTGATACAATATCCGTGCTGCATGGGGGAATTACCTTGCACTCTTTGAGTACCCTTTAAGTTTATTTAATTTTTTGACTGGTCAGTTTTTGAGCCCTTTTGCATAAATCATTATGAAGCAGTAAACAGGAAGAGTAAATAGTAAGTTGGGGCAGTGGTGGCGTAGTGATTAAGGCTCTGGGTTACTGATCTGAAGGTCAGGGGTTCAATCTCCAGGACCACCATGTCCCCACTGTTGGGCCCTTGAGCAAGGCCCTTAATCCTCAATTGTTCAGTTGTATAAAAATGATTTAAAAAAAAAAAAACAATGTAAGTTGCTCTGGATAAGAGCATCTGCCAAATGTTGTAAATGTAAAATACAGTAAATAAAGGCATCACTGTACTGTAGATAGAGATTTATCGAATGAGTCTAAAAGTCAACATGGTACAAATTGCTAAAGTAAAATTACATGATAAAATAAATATCCCTAATTAGAATGACAGACAAGAGACTATGGCTTTTATTTCAATTTCTACAGAACCTAAAGACATAATCATCAACTCCCTGATGTGTCGTCTACAGAAAAACTCATCTCAACATCTGGCTTTGTGATTTCTGCACAGTTCTTAACCTGCCTTATTTACATGTATTGTCATTTTTTCTTGCATCCTTCTAGGCAACGATTGGAATAGACTTCCTTTCAAAAACCATGTACCTGGAGGACAGAACGGTAAGTCTCTTACAATTCTGTCTGCTTCTGATTTATATCACAGTGGTGCCAGATGGTTAAATCCGATTGGTTAGAAATTGCCAATTAATTTTCTTTAACAGCAGCTCAAACAGCAGCATCAGCTGCAAGACAAAGTCACAGGATGATATTAATGCACTTTTTGTTACCTTGTTTTGGCAGAGGTATTGTAATTACTGGTGTCTGTCTGTCTGTCTGTCTGTTTGTCTGTCTGCTTGTTAGCAGTTTGTCGGTAAACAAAATCCTGACCACACCCATGCATGATTTTCACTAAACTTGTTAGGGACACTACCCACATAGGATTTGACTTTGGAATGTCTGGGTCAAGGGTCAAGGTAAGAGCAAGGTCTCAAATTTAGGAGATAGAGGTTGTATAACATCGAAGCAAGTACCGATAGAAATTACTATGGAACACTGATAGGAAACCATATATGTACTTATATATGAGAGCTTTTGCTTTGAGTGACCTTGAAAGGTCAATCCCCAGCTATCTCATAAGTCCTTTAAATAAGACAATTTTGTTTGTTGTTGTTTGTATGGGATTTTTGGGGGGGATTTTTCACCTGCTAACTTATGACATCTTCATACCATAGAACATATAATACACACACATGGGTAATTAAGTAAGCAAGTACCTTTCACTCTATTAGTGCCCCTCTAGTTCCAATTGCAACAACATACATAGGGATCTGCATGGTGGAAACGCCATATAAACATAAATAACTTGTGGTTAATCATGGTTGAAATTTTTTGGCTGAACTGACATCTTATTAAGAATTTTTGGAAGCACTTTTTATTTAAAAAAAAAAAAAAAAAAAAAAAAAAGCAAGGCTGGTGAAGGAACGGCTGTTTATACCCACTATAATGTAAGTGATAACATGACCAGTTTTAAGCATTGAATATAGCTAAAATTGGATACATATATAAAGTCATGGGCAAATTTCTATAGTAGTATGAGAAGGATAAAATACCACAGTTTTGTGCCGTTATTGGAAAATAATCAACACTGATGTGTAAGGGTGGCCTCACACCATCTTATCAATGATTACTGTGCTATAATTGTACACTGTGTCATGATTGTTTTTTTTCTTGAATAATATTCAGTCAGGTACTGCACTTTTTACCCATCAGGTTATTTGCAATTTAAACAGAAAACAAATCACTTTTTTTAATTTGAACTCAGTGTTCAAGAAGAGCGTTAGGACTGCCAGATGATTAAGATGATTAACAGCAGTTATTGGGAAGGATACAAAAATACACATTGGATGCATTTGAAAAAATTTTTTTTGCATTTTTCTTTGACATAATAATCACTCCATCTTGTGTAGTGTTGTAACTGCGATTTACATTCCACTATGTGGTTTGTTTTGTGTGAGTGTGTGAATGTATGAGTGAATGAGTGAGTGTGTGGCTGTATGTGTGTGTGTGTGTGTGTGTGTGTGTGTGTGTGTGTGTGTGTGTGTGTGTGTAAGTTTGGATTCGAATTATCCCAGACTGTGTGTGTTCCCCTGCAGGTGCGGTTGCAGTTGTGGGACACAGCAGGACAGGAGCGCTTCAGGAGCCTCATCCCCAGCTACATACGAGACTCCACTGTGGCTGTGGTGGTGTACGATATCACAAGTGAGTGTTTAATATGCACATACTGTACATACATTCACACATGTATAGTATGTTTTCTAGTATTATTGATTAATTTGTGGAAAATAGGCTATAAAGAACACTTAATTAAAAAGCATGTTAAATGAATACTGTATGGGGGGAAAAAAATCACAGCAATGTAATATTCCAAAGACTCACTAAATCTTATCTGGAATTTACAGAGCAATAATAAAGTGTGTTATTTGCCCAATTCATTGGTTAGTATTGCTATAAAGATTATCAAGAAACAAATACTATGCATTTATAACTCTCATCAGGATGTGCATGAAACTACAAAACATATTTATTATCATCATATGTGAGTGATCTAGGGGTGTGCAAATTTGATTTAAAAAAAAAAAAAGTCAATTGAATCACTTTATAATTAGCATCAATATTAACATTATTTGTAAACTGTAGGATCTAATATTTGGGAGTTTTAAAAAAAATCTTTTTCTCTTTGGGTCAAAAATCAAAAGAGCCATTTTTTAAAACAATTTCCAGCAATTTTTTTTAAAAAACAAAACAGAACAGAACTAACACTCAGGTTTGGGATACTGAAGACAGGCAGACAATTTACTCTGTTTATTCACCTTTCCAGTCGTGTTAGCGCAGACTGGGTACTTTTCAGTTACCTTTTTATTTCTTTTGTCACACTCTGACACACACAATAACTTAAACATTCAACAAATATTTTTCACACACTAACACATGACTGCGAGGGAGCTCGATCACACCTTCACTGACACAAAATAATCAAATCTAACACTGTTACCTATATACAGTACTTGTCTATTGTTAGCTAGGTCTAACGTAATATACCTTCATAGCATATTCTCGTTCTTCATAGCATACATCAATTATATGGAATATAATTTGGCTGGTTGTCCTGTGTCCATGCCACCACAGGAAACCCAATAAGGCTGAGTCACCAATAAAAAGCAGATTTATTATTAATAATGAAACTGAAACCCAAAACATAGAGGCTCATACACCACCACTCAGACTCGCACAGAATAATAAAAAAAAATCTAACTTCAGTAAGCAGACACCAGCAAAACAGCACCAAACATTAACAGGAGCACAGAACATGAACTCGTTAAACAGATAATTAAACTAAATACAGGTGATACAAATAAACACAAAAATCAGCCAGTGAAAGGCGATGAAAAGAAACCCAGTGTTAACCTTTCCTGCTTTCCCTCAAGACCATATTCAAGAAATGAAAGGGAGATTTATTTATTTACCTCCTCCATGGCTGAAGTTGATTCATCCCTTAAAGGAGCTGCACTACTCATAACACCAGCCACGGACACCTAGCTGTAGAGATATCTATTGGGAGCTCTGCATTTATGCAGTGCCTAAACGTATATTAGGGTGCATTTACCTTGACAAAAAGCCGGATGTGGGGGCAGCCAATATCCTAATGGTTAGAGAAGTGGGTTTGGGACCGAAAGGTTGCTGGTTCGATTCCTGAACCAGCAGGAAAAATGTTGCAGCAGGGAGAGTGAGCAGCACCTTCCCTTCCTCCTCCTTCATGGCTGAAGTGGCCTTGACCAAGGCACCTAACTCCCAACTGCTCTCCGGGCGCCTCGATGTGGCTGCCCACTGCTCTGAATGTGTGTCCTCATTGTTTATTTGCCTGAATGCTCACTTTGGGTGGGTTAAATGTGTAGCCAAAATTTCCCTAACAGGATTAATATAGTATATAAACATTTTTAAAAAGTGTCCATACTTCCAGTCATTCTTTCATTCATTCATTTTCTGAACCGCTTAATCCTAATTAGGGTCGTGGGGAGGCTGGCGCCCATCTCAGCCGACTCTG
>JBCNYH010000006.1:13189480-13199542 GCA_039654325.1 Tandanus tandanus | reverse complement strand
GCTGGCGCCCATCTCAGCCGACTCTGGGCGAGGGCAGAGTACACCCTGGACAGCTCGCCAGGCCATCGCAGGGCCACTTCCAGTCAGTGTCATTTAATAAAAGAGCTCAAAACATCTGTGCAAATCAGTCCAGATTATAACATTTACTGACTCATCTTCAGTTTTATTGATGAGAAAAAGACAATTACTCTGACATCTTTTTAATTGATAACGCATACTGGTGTACTGGCGTTAAATCGCAGAATTTCTGCCCAAAATATGCACAAAATAAACAGAATAGCCTTCATTGGCTATCATAGCAGTGAAATATAGTGGAGAGACGATTTAATTGTCATGTCCTATAGTGATCGACTGGTTCAGTTCAACACTGAAAAAAGCAGCTTTACTGAAATCTGCAGGTAAGATTTACCTTTGCAAATTAATTTGAAAAAATATCCCAAACACATGTATATGCACAGGGCAGAATATTCCATCTAGACTGTTATTACACCTGTTTTCATGTTTTAACATTAACTGCGTAACTGTCGACTTTCAGCCCCAGAGACCCACTGCTCCATTTTATTAATTCCTGCAAAAAGATGACAGGTTTATTGACTTTAAATCCCATAACTCAATAGAACATGCATGGGGGATATAATACAGCCACTCTGGGGAAATGAATAACAAATTGTGATTTTATAAGCAACATACTTGGAGACACAGAGTCAGTTTGACTTTGATGCAGCAGCAAAGCCATTAGTGTCATTCTTAGACAAGGCCCAGACTTTGATTTTGATATTACAGAGGCACAAAATAATTTAATCGTACTCTTGCAGCTATACATATTGCATTGAAGTGTCTCTCCATGTCGTTTTGGACATCAGCGGTATTACTAATGTTAAAAGTAGCTTAGCATTCAGGAGAAATCATCCGTCTATCAGGTTTGTGTTTTTTGCTGTTGCCTTTTTTTGTGTGTAAGTCATGATGTGTCATTTACGGAGCCCCTAAAGGGACATGGGTAAAAAAATAAAATAAAGGTTAGGTTTCTAGCGCGCACGAGAAAGTATCGCATGCGCACGAGAAAGTTTCTCGTGCGCACGAGAAAGTTTCGGGTGCGCACGAGAAACCTTAGGTAACTGGTGCGCACATGATATTTTCTCGTGCACACAAGAAACCTATCCTGTTTTTTTCCTTTCCCATGCCCCTTTTCTCGTGCGCACAAGAAACCCATCTTTTTTTCTTTTTTTTCATGTCCCTTTAGGGGCTCCGTAGTCATTTGCTGATTAGTCAACTTTTTCAGCTGAACATCTAGAGTTCTTGCTCTTCTGCTGTAAAGTTTTTAGTATTTTATATTTACTCACTCACTCATTTACCATACCGCATAATTTTATTAGGGTCACGGGGAGGCTGAAGCCTATCTCAGCGGACATTGGGAGAAGCTGGAAAACACCCTTAACAGCTTGCCAGACCAGCACAGGGCCTACAAACACAACAATTCACTCTCACATCTACACCTAGGGGCAATATGGAACAGCCAATTAGCTTAATGTACATGTGTTTGGGAAGTGGGAGGAAACTGGAGTACCTGGCGGAAACCCAAGCAAGCATGGGTAGAACATGCATACTCCACACAGAAACGCCTTCTCCAAGCCCGGGAATCGAATCCGTGGCCTTCTTGCTGTGAGGCGGACTTGTTGACCACTCCGCAACTCTGATAACATTTGTGTTATCCACACAGCACAGCTGAAGTGCATTAAGTGAATCTTATCAGCATCTGAGCTGTTAAAGAATAACTAGTCTTTGTAGAGTTTGTGTGTGTGTGTGTGTATCTATGAGGCTGTGTGAATGTACAAGTGCACTGCTGTTTGTTAAATAAATGTATGTGTAAAGAATGCGAAGTTAACGTCACAATGTGTTGAATTTTGGCTGTACTGACATGTTTACACTCCATGCAGAGAGGATCCAATTGCCTTTCCTTTGCTGAGTTGGAGGCTGTGTTTTGAATTTCTGTTGCGATTCTGAAAAACTTCACCTTGGTAGGTCATTGCCGACGCATCAAAAACTGCCTTAGCAGTTTACAGCGTTGTTCAGGAAGAAACGAACAATGTAATACATTTTTTCGCCTTTCCTATTGGGAAAAAAACATGATCTGAACTTGTGCATCAGTGATGCATGAAACCCCTAAGGCTCTCTACATGGCAGAAATCTAATCTTTTTTATTCATAATGCGTTGGTTCATATGTACTCTCTGTGATTCAGTTAAGTAATCACAAAGTGGAATGTTTTTTAAAGATTTTTTGACGGGGTTGGGCAGTTATTGGGCCAAGTGCCACCCTACTTTTATGTGTTTGAATGTGTAACACTTCTCAGAGACAAACAGACAGTTCACTTAGTTTTTTTCAACTATGGAAAATAAGCCAGGCACTTTTCAGATGCCATTTAAGTCACTTTTATGCTTTTAATGCACCAAGCCACACACTACATATGCACACAGAACTGCCCCTTGCTCTCTCTCTCTCTCTCCATCACCAGCTTCCCTCCATCTGCAAACTCACAGAAAGAACACGTATAAATAGCTCCACTAATTAGCTACAGGTGCAGTCATTCATTTACACACCTTACCTGACTCCTCTCCATGCCCTCGCTGCTACACTGTGCTCCTGCAGGGTACTGGTTTGTGTTTTAGCATCTTCTGCACCACCACTTTATACATACATATATATATCTGGGGGAATGTCAGGAATCTTTTGAGAACCAGCAATTATTGATGAGCTGGAGAAAGCTTAGTGTGCTAGGGACCATATATCTATAGATAAGCTGAACATTCCACTAAACCTCTCTGCCCCATCTCTTTCTTTTTCTCTTTCTCTCTCTCTCTCTCTCTCTCTCTCTCTCTCTCTCTCTCTCTCTCTCTCTCTCTCTCTCTCTCTCTCTCTCTCAGATGTGAATTCATTTCAGCAAACCTCCAAATGGATTGATGATGTCAGAACGGAGCGAGGCAGTGATGTCATCATCATGCTTGTGGGCAATAAAACAGACTTGGCTGATAAGAGGTAAGTCCTACTACATACCATTCTGCAAAGCTTCTGTTAATGAAGAATTCTGTGCTACTCATTCTCAGGAAGAAGATTCAGCACACACTTGAATGCAGCTCCTTGCTATGTAGTTTTTTAGCTTTAAAACTAAAGCACACTTTCAGAGATATGTTTACGTGTCACATATACAGTTACATGGTAGAATCAAAAATCGGTAGAAGCTTGTTTAAGTAAATTGATACTGAGAATTTTGGTGTGCTGTTTCATCCTGATGGGCTTAAAGATATGTACACAATTTCTCCTTCCAAACCCACCCAAATTAGCCTTCCTTCGTGCTTGAGAGGGGTGAACCATTCCCTCTCTGCCCTGTCAATCACAGTGGATATCTGTGAGTTCATGTATGTGAAAAAGGGAAGATAAAGGGTGTATTCATCCAAGTGTTTTACACTTCTCCGTGATGCCTCATGAGCATCAGTATGAAAGGGTTGGTTGCCTGGCTTTATGTGTCTCAGAGGAGCCAATGTTACTCTTCAACCTTCACAGCTTGTATCTATAGTATATGTATGTATGTGTGTATGTATGTGAATTGATTGGTTCAATAACTTGAGGTAATTATTATTATTGGATATTAATATATACTACACTGGAATGGCGCGATCTGACTGGGTTGCTATCTTGAAGATATTAGACATTATTTTGAGTGGATAATGATTGAATCTATACAATGGACACTCTGTTTTATCATAGTCACTTGGAGCAGGCAGTGCCATCATTATCAGGCTTTAAAATTAAAAAAAGGCATAAAATCTCTTTTTTTTTCTTTGTTTCTGCTTAGTATATACTTAAACTCTCAGTGGGGTTTAAAGAGACACCATTACACAGCTCCTAGTCTGTGGACCTGCTTGTGTGTGCACTCGGATTTCATCTGTATCCTTCATGATTTAAAAAAAATAATAATAGAAATTAACCATAAAAGTCTCTTTTTAGTGCACTTTTTTGTTATGTATTTTTTTATTTTTTTTTATTTTGCCATGTAGTATATAGTTTACTAAAAACATTTATTCACCTCAACGTTCTGTCTCAGGGACTATTCAGAGACATTCACTTCGAAACCCACATACCCACATACTCAAGTAAATTATATATAACATAATAAATTTAAAGTTTTAAGTAATTACTATATGGTTACTATTTAACAAATGAATAGAACTAAATTTTAAATTATGAAGACAGGCTGTAAGACTTGTAATTGAGCTTCTGTCTTAGAACGACCACTAGGCACTTGATAATCTTAAAACTCGATTTGAAGCAGTGTAGTATGCTTGGCATTCTGGGATGTTTGAAGAAGCAAAGCCAGTAAGTGCTTTGAAAACCAATAAAAGGGTCTTAAAATCAATTAATATATGTTTAGGCTCTGCCTAAAAGCAGAGCTCTTTGTAAGATCTCTATGTTTCTTTTTCGTTCAAATCTGATTGTGCCGATGTTTTGAATGTTTAAGCAATGTTCTTCAGGAAAATCTTTTTTTTTTTTCTGGCAAAAAATGAAAAGATTTCAGATTTGGAGCAGTTTTAAAATTTTAAACCATGTTGTGGGCACCAGAGATCCCCCCACAGACTAAAAGCATGGAAGCCTGCGCTGGTACATGTACACACAGTCCTATAAGCCATGAAAAAATCAGGTCAATGCATTATCATATTTTTTGAAGTATGAAGCTCAGCTATAAATGAAACACCCTTCACAGCCAATGTAATTAAAGTATATGTACTCTCCCTTTAGCGCAAGTTCTTTGTGCAGTTTGAGCATCTGCAGCCCATGTTTCCTGTTACCCACTGTTTGGGTAGGAGAATTATGACAACTTTTAAGGAGGATTTTGAATCTGACTCCAGCACCAGTGGGGAAAATGGAACAAAGAGAAAAGACTGTCTCAGGAGGGTTGGCCAGATGACTAATCAACTGTCCTCACGTTTTGGTTATAAAGCATCTGCACCCTACGCTTAAGCATACTCACTCTCATGCTGAGCACTTCCACTGTGTAATGAGCAGCGGTCCTGAATTCATTACCATCATCCCCAGCATTAGGAAAGATCAGGGGCAAATGAACCTGACATGTTCCTACTTACATAAAACTGCAAAATTTACAACACCAATTGTGAGGTCTGGTTATTTATTTATTTATGTATTTATTTATTTATTTGCTTGTTTTTTGTTTGTTTGTTTCAGAAAACCTACTGTACCTAAGCTTTTAACAGTGTGTAAAGATCAGCCAATTGAAATTAACTATGATTAAAAACAAGAACTTTACATTACTTATTATTAGTGGTAAGTATGTTTTCCACCATGGGAGAGTATTTAAGATGGAATTTTCTGCTTTTCCATAAGGAATTCTGTGATCACAGTGATTTTGACCATTGCGTGCTTGTTGGCGCAAGCTGGCTGCTTTGAGTGTTTTTGAATGTTTATGCAGCACAATGTCTAGTGGTTTGGCATGGTGGTGTAGTGGTTAGCACGTCCGCCTCACAGTAAAACGGTCCTGGGTTCGGGTCCAGGGCTCGGCAAGGGTGTTTCTGTGTTGAGTTTGCATGTTTTCCCCGTGCTTGCGTGGGCTTCCTCCGGGATGGGCTCAACCTCGCTGCGACCCTTATAGGATTAAATGGTTTGGCAAATGAGTGAGAATGACAATGTCTAGTGAATTTAAAGAACTGTGTGAAAAAACAAAAACAAAGTGACAAACAGCAGAAAATAAAAGGGTGGGTCATTTAACCGGAGAATTTTTATGCTGTAGAGTGACATACTAAGTAAATTGATTTTAATATTGAGTTATGCAGTATACAGGTTTTATATTTAGCATTACCAAGAGTTCCAATCAATCAATGAATTAAATAAAATTAAGTCCATGGATTGTAGCCTGATGTGCAGGTATTTTCCCAAATGTGATTTAAAACAGCCGAGTGTATAGATTTTATTAATGACCAGGCTTAACTTTTGAACAAAGTGGTCATCTCAGAAGGTGCAGTGTATTTCTGCAGCATGGTGTGTTTCAGCTGATGAAAGCTCTGCCCCATGCCGTGAAACTGGTTCAGCCCAAAGCACAACATATGCGACTTTTCAGTCTCAGGTTGTATAAGCTACAGCATGCTAATTCAGTTTAAGCTGTTGAAGCTTTAGTATTTTGTCCAGTATTTAGTATCACACACTCAATAGTGTATTTATATTCATTCATAACATTCGTTACATTATACTCATTACATACACGCTGAATGTGGCTCACAGTGAATGAGCATGACTTCAGATCATTTTATCTGATCTTAGGGGAGAATATGGCTGTTTTATAACAAATCATCCAAAGAGAAATACAGACCCGCAGAGTGTTTACATAGATTTCATTTAAGACTTGCTGCTGTCATCATGACTGGTGTCATGAGGTGCGTTTTATATCTGAACTCTGGCATTACATTTCTAAACAAGAAAATTCAGAAGACTGATACACAAAACAGATCTCATGGTACACACTCAGAGAGGATGTGTCAATATCCTACACACTTATTGTTTTAATGTTATTTTAAGACGTGATGAGTTCAATCATCCAATAAATGTGTTTGAAAAAATCTAAAAATAATATGTGTTAAATTATTATCCAATAACTTTGCAGATTGCGGTGCAGATGTCATTATTCTAATCCAAAATCAGCCAACACTCACTCTGTTTTGTGAGTGTAGGTTTGAAGCTTAAGTAAAAGTTTTTGTCCCCCCACCCCCCACCCCAAAAACCACCAAGGCAAACACTGCCTGAAGGAAATAATGGTCTTGGGTACATAAGTATGCAATTTGAGACAACACCAGTATGTGTAGGAGAGTTGGATGGTCAGGAAATTGTGTCAGGATAATGAAGGACTAAAATACCATATACATTTTACATTTAACTGTAACTTGATTGCATATGACTTCCTGTAACATTTCAAAATAGTTTTATAAATAGTATATAGTTGCAGGCAAAATCTGTTTGTGAGTTATATTTCTTACTTTAGTAAAAAAATATTGCAGGAAAGATAAACAAATAATAAGATTGTGAGTTCATTTGCTGAGGGCAGCATGGTGGTCTAGTGGTTAGCAACAAGGTCCTGGGTTCGAGTCCCGGGGTCAGCGAGAGCATTTCTGTGTGGAGTTGTTTGTGCTTGGTTTCCTCCCGCAGTCCAAAGACATGCACGTCAGGCTAATTGGCTGTTCAAAATAACCCCTAGATATGAGTGTGAATGGTTGTGTTTGTTGGCCCTACGATGGACTGGCAAGCTGTTCAGGGTGTACCCCACCCTCACCATGAGTCGGCTGAGATAGGCTCCAGCCTTCACGCAACCCTAGTTGGATTAAGCGGTTCTGCAAATATAAGAATGAATGCATTCTTCTGAGAAGAATTGGCTCATTGAAATAAATTACACTCCCTTTTTATTATATCAGCATGTCAAATGCACTCTGTTTGTAGGTGTTGTGCAGCTTAGTTAAGACAAAGAGCGATAAAATGAGAGTGAGAAAGCTGTTGGTTCATCGTTTCTCAAATATGAGATTTCACATGAAACTAACACAGACCTGTGGCAGAACTTGTCTCTGGTGTAAGCTTAACACAGAAATGTCGATGCTATACTAAACTATCCGATGATGTCATGAATCTCTTGTTATTTTTATGTTCCTGGTGCAATAACTCCATATAAACACTTTTTGGTTTGTGAAGCTGAAGTAGTGATCTTTACTCGGGTGCGTGCTTACCACTGAATGAGACATAGTTTATTCATCTGAATGAAGTTAAGGTCCCTCTCTCCACTCTGCGATGAAGCTGCTATGATGAGGCGAAACTTGTGTATGTGGGTGGGGGTCATAGGGTAGGCGAGGGTTTAGCCTGAGCCCTAAAGAGATCCTGCTTTCATATTTTGCTAGCTTTCCAGATTATCAACTCCAGCTTTACAGCAAACTTCAAGCTCCTAAGCTTGGGGCAATTCGATGGGAATGACAGAGCATGGCGTCAGTGCAGTTTATCTACATTTAGCTCTAAAGCTTAGCTGAAGTAAGTATGGTCATTTTTAATATGAGAACTGTGGACTCTTCTGCAGTGTAAGTGAACATGAATGCAACTCTGGGTCGGTTTCCACGACAACTGTGATGGAATGTGACAGGAGTAGGTGGTTTCTGTGGAGTAATTGGAAGATAATGAACCTGGTTAGCACAGTGCTAACATAGCACAGCACTGCCGGCTGGAGAAGAGAGCTGGCTGTCGTTTCTCATTTGCCTAAGTACTAAGATTTCTTGTATAAGGGTTGCGTGTGGGTGTGTGTGTGTGTGTGTGTGTGTGCATGTGTGTGTCTGTGAGTGAGTGTGTGTAAATTTGCAGATTGATGAGGTGATGTATGAATGTGTTTCTGCAATGACTTTTATCACTTCTACATTAAGTGAAATATCAGTGTGCCAATTTTTTTTATCCTCAGACATGTGACAGGTGCTTGCTTGTTTTCTGCGGTTATGCCTAAAGCAATCACCGTCATCCTAATACCTTCCTGTGCCTCGATAGGTTTAGCATTTTGCTGCCTGAAATACTCAGCTAGTTGTACTCTTTCTAACAAATGGTAGTTGTAAGAACCCGAGTCGTAGTTTTAAGATTCTGATTAAATTGCAGTTCATTTAGAACCGATTCTAGCAGTTGGTTGTATTAGTTCTTGTCATTTGTCTTGCGCAGGACAAGGTTGTTTTTTTTGTTGTTTTTTTTGGTGGAGAAAACACTGAGAAAAACAGATGGTTCCAGTCTGTTCCAGATTCCCAGCTTGATATCAGCTGAGATTTCCTTCAATTATTGGCTTCAAGCCAAAATGACAGAGAGAGAAGGGGGGGGGGACTTAACACCACCCCGTCACCCCTAAAGGAATATACTGTATTTTTCCGATGTGTAATGTCATTTCTTTACATAAGTGATGCACTCTTATAGCACAATGCATTGCAGTTCATTGATACTTTCAGAGTCTGAGTAATGGAACACAGCCAGAAAGACAAGGTTGGAAGAGGAAATGTGAACTCGATCACCCGGTGGGCCTGAGCGGCTCATGCAGCATGTCTGAGCTGCAGATTGAGCCGATGCGCTATAAAATATTGATGAAGGCTACATGGCATGTGGACTTTTTTCAGGCACACAGGAGGCTTAAGCAGACATTTTATCTCATTGGCAGCCCTTTTTCACTCCTTGCACACACATTCTTCATTTTATTGTTGAGTGGATTTATACTGAATTTCATTAATAGAATCCTGAGATTTAAAAAAAAAAAACTTCACAGTTCAGAGAGAGCAGCTTCAGCCTGACCTTTGGAGGCTGTAAGCACTGAAGACTCATGGTCATGGATCTCAGTCATCAAAACATGTTAATATAAACTAATTCTAAAACTTAAACTAGCAGTGAAAAAATTATTTTACTGAAATTGTTTAATTACAAATGAATTTTTAAAAAGAGATAAAACCCACAAACTAAATAAAAGTTAAAATAAACAATGCAACACATTCTAAAATAAAAGACTTGCAGGTAAAATCATATTCAAAATGTAATATATATGTATATATTTATACAGAGACCGGACATAAGTCTATAGACACCCAAAATTTCAAAATGAATATTTGCTGGTCGATGAAGAGGCTTGCGTCTTGCTGCTCGGCCATGATAGCCCATTTGAGGACAGAGGAATATTCAAATTGTCGGCGATTTGTCGCTGGCTGATGCCACCCTCTGACCCACAATTCGACCTCTCTGAAAATTTGACAATTTAATGATTAAATTTAATGAACACTAGTCAGACTGCTGTATAAAGGTGCACAAAGTTGTGCTAAAGTTATGCAAGCATGCCTCACCCTCCAGGAGCCCAAGAATTGTGGAGAAAAATCCCCGTTCCAAGGACACAGACATTGCAGAAGACAACCAAACCAGCTCAAAAACTGTTACTCGTTATGTTCATCAAATGGGCTGTTATGGCCGAGCAGCAAGACGCAAGCCTCTTCTTCGACCAGCAAATATTCATTCTGAAATT
>JBCNYH010000006.1:13177559-13188299 GCA_039654325.1 Tandanus tandanus | reverse complement strand
TATATGTTTGTTTGTTTGTTTTTGTGCTGTGGTTGCTGTACCATTGTTCTGTTACCTTTTCCTCCTTAATGACACCGGCCTAAAAAAAAAGGACCCGGATTGAAGATGAGACAGTAAGAGGATGTTGTACCAGAAGGTGGCAGTAATTCCAGCTGCCACAGAAAAACTAGAACTAATAACTGAAACTAATAAAAAAAAAATTTTTTTTTAAAGTTAAGTCTCCTGATGACTTGTTTTTTATACCCGAACCCTGATGGACCATGTTCCACAATTATATCCTGAATCTGTTTTAATTGCTTCTTGATCTTCTTGTTGTTGCATGAAATTGTCTCAGAAGGGTGTTTGACAGGACAGCAAGGCATCAAAGACCATTTGAAGTTGACTGCACTCTTGTTTCCTGTGTTTTAAAGATGCCTTCATACTGCCCCCGGTTAAAAGTATCACTGATGTTTCTTCAATTCTGCCTATTACCCATGAAAAGAACAGCATTTTTAGTGTGGCATAGTGATTAGAACATCTGCCTCACAGCAAGAAGGTCCTGGGTTCAAATCCTGGGCTCACGTATTTCTATGTGAAGTTTGCATGTTCTCTCCTTGCTTGAATGGGTTTCTTCCAGGTATTCCGATTTCCTACCACAGTCCAAAAACATGCACATTAGCTTAATTGGCTGTGTCAAATTTCCCCTAGGTGTGAGTCTGAATGGTTGTGTGTGTTTTGGCTCTGTGATGGTCTGGCGAGCTGTTCATGGTATGTCCCACCTTTGCCCAGGGTTGGCTGAGATATACTCCAACCTCACCACGACCCTAATAGCAGTAAGCGGTTCGGCAAATGAGTGAGTGAGTGAGTGAATCTTATAAGCCCATGACTGAAACCATATAAATTTGTTCATTATGATTTGTGAGACATGTGTTAGCTGAGTTTTACGTGCTGATGTAACAGGGTATCGTAAACATTTTTCATAAAAGCTTGTTAGAAGTAAATACTTTAGTTGCCAGCAGTTGGGAAATTCTGCCATGAGTCACCTGTCTATTACAGCAGCAAGGAATTAAATCAGCAGCAACCTTCTGTTTGAAACCCAGGCAAGCATGAACAGGAACAGATGCATTTACAGTGAGATCACATGACACTTTAATGGCACACATAGGAAATCACACAAACACATGAAATCATGTGACTTCTGAACTGGATGCACATTGAACTAATTAATGGATTTCAGAGCAAAACTGTCAATACTAATGCAGTCGCGTTTGCATTTTTATAGTGATTATTTTTGATATTTTGATGTGAGGGTGTGGGTCTATGTGTATGTTCTTGGGTCTATGATATTCCCAAAATTATAACCCTGGAAAAGAGTGAAAAAGCTCCCGGACTGGATATTTATGCATTGCACTGTAAAAAGGGATCACATCTCTTTGATAAAATGGTTTCATCTTTTCATTTGCATTCTGTCTAGTGCTTCGCTATTACTTTCGCCGGGGGTGGTCATGGGTTAGTGACAAATAGTTCATCCCAGTGCTGAATGAGAGAGATTTATTAGCAGCAACAGGAGACTGGGAGCGCTACGTTACCATTGCTTTGTGAGTTGTGGGTTCACTTTTACTTGAAACTAAACCTTATCATGTCTCATGTCAGCTGTGAACTGTCTAAATTTGTGTTTATGCCAGTGTGATGGACAGCTTGTTCCTGATTCTGGGCTGACAGACAGATATCAGGTTGTAAATGTTAATGGTGTATATACAAGTAACTTTGTTTCTTCACAATGCTCTGTTCTACAGTCGCTTCTTTTTCTCTTAGACAGTATGTGGCAACGACGTTTATTACCGTACTTATAATCATAATACTAGTGAGATTTTTTTCCAGCTCCTATTGCTTCTGCTTTATTCAGTAGTAGTGCTATAAGATGGTAATTTTGGAATAACTTATGTCGCAGTACATTTTTTTTGTATCTCGCTGGTATCATTGCCAATTACAAATGGATTACAGGCAGCTGATTTGATGCACATACTTTGTTCTGAACCTTTAAAATGGTACAGTTTTTTTATTAGAATTGATTTTAAAAGCCCCATGATAGATTGATGACCTGTCTAGAGTGTGCATCGGATCTCGCCCAATGTCAGCTAAGGTTAGCTCCAGTTCACTCTCAACCTGCAATAGATAATTGGTACAGAAAAAAATGAACAAATAAATAAGTACTTTTAATTTGATTATTAATTAATTAAAAATATATATTTTATAAGTTTATTAAATCAATTCAATCAGTTAATTTATCAAAAGATAATAAATTAATTTACTAAAAAATATTTTTTTTCACCCAGTTCAAATAGTTTTTTAGACATTGTGTATATAAAATTTGTTTATTGTTTCCTTTTTCCTCAAATGGAACACTACTGTTTTGCTCGCAATTGATAAATATCATATACTGTCAAATGTCAAGAAATGTTGAGTATCATGATATTATTGTCATGTCACCCATCACTGTTAATAAGCTGTCAAGCTCCATATTTCTGCAAAGTTGCCCTGTGGCAATGTTTACACAAATAATGCTAAATTGGAATTATATATTTTTAAATCATTAAATGTTCTGGATTTCAGCCCTTTGCTCAGTGAGGGTGTTTCCTCTGGGTGCTCAGGTTTCTTCCTACAGTCCTGTACAGTACGTCATGCACATTAGACTAATTTGATATTTTCCATTGCCCCTAGGTGTGAGTATGAATGGTTGTGTGTCTGTGTTGGTCCTGCAACGCTCTGGTGAGGTGTTTAGTGTGTACCTTGTCTTCTCCTGGAGTTGGCTGGGATGGGCCCCAGCCTCCCCGAAACCCTAATAAAGGATAAAGCAGACTGGAATATGAAATGAAGTAGTGAAATGATTTCAACAATTTTAAAATACAGTTGAATTATTAGACCGTGGACTAATATAGAGGACTAATGTAGACAATATGCAAACCACATGATCCTTTTGCCATGTTCAGAACTTCCATGATGATATATTCCATTCTCTTTAAACTTAATAGCATTAATGTTTTAAAAAGTTATTGCCACTGACTGCCATGTTATTGAGACTGCTATAATTTTTTGGTTCAGTGAAGATATTTATTTCAGGAATCTTGAATGGCATCTTTATTTTTATCACTGGAATGCAAACACTGAGTGACAGCCAGCTGAATGGACTGCAGGGTTAATGATGGTATGCCGCACCAGTAAATATAAGCTACTCGTTAACTAAGCACGAGGTCGGAGAAATCTCAGCCAGAGGTCTTTAGTACAGACCGAGCCGAAGGTGAGGTCTCTTCAAAAGTAGCTTATTATACAGTATGACGTTTGAAAATGGCTGCCTTTTTATTCACTTCAGGTATTGTTACTTGTTTCTTTCCGGTTGCATTTCAATGCACGCAATGTTTTATCACTGCAGTCAGTAAAAGTGAATCAAACATTCCACACTTCATTATCAGGCAACAGCGTGTTTTATTTCTCATGCTTTTTGTCTGTTAGAGCGCTTCAATCAAAGTTTATTTTATTCTTTGAGGTACTAGTAAATGAACTAGTCATGAACGTTGTGTGGTGGCTCAGTGGTTACTTATCTGATGGTCAGGGGTTCCGTCCCCAGTACCACCTTGTTGCCACTGTTTTATTACCCCAAATATAGTCACTTATCCAAGAAAAGAGACTGCAGTTTGTTTTGTTTGTGCTGATGGAGGTAATGAGTAATTGAATTGTATATCAGTTTACCAGTTTTTATAGCAGTTTACCAGTCTACCAGTTTAGCATCAAGCAATTGCTTAGTTCCCTCACAGTACAGAATGTGGCTCAATGAAACTATTTGTGCAGAAAGCGTTTCATGAAATAACTTTGAAAAGATACAAGATCTATGAAAAACTATGAAAAAGATAAAAATTGATCATTAAATTGGAACCAGGTTGGCATCTGAATCATTTTTATACCACATTTGTAGTAATAATAATAATAATAATAAGTGACTTCAGAAATAAGGTCCGCCTCCTCCATGAGTCTGATGATAGAGAATTGGCTTGAGAAACTGTCATTCCTGCTCTACGATGGGTGCATTTAATTATAGCTAAGCATCAGACAAATTTACAAATTGTGCATTTACAGTGTAATACAGTGTCAAAACATCATAAGCAATCCTGCTTGAATTACCAAACAACTCATAATTGTTACCACTAAATTAACGCTAAACTTGTAGCTGAACAGTAAACGTAGCCTTACATTACAGCAACATCGCTTGAAGATCTAGTGCAGAACAAAAACTTCCATGTTCTCTTACTGATTTCTCACAACACAGCTATGTTCTGAGCTCAGATATCTGCGATATGTATAGTTGCTATATTTAGCATCCTGCAGCTGCATACAGAGTGTGTGTTTTGCTTTGGGGAGGAAGTGGAGCTGACTGAACTCAGGTAAGTGTTTCTCTGTGCGGACAAGAACAAAGGAAATTGCTGGTTACGTCATGTCTGTCCTCGCAGGGCTTCAGAGAGCACTGCTCTCTTTTCTGTTTCTATTTCTCCCTCCTTCCTTTTCGACTTCTGTCTATCTCTCTAGTCGCTCTCTACTCTCCATCTCCACTCTTCCTTTTTTACAAAATGCTCTCTGTTCTTAGGCTTATTTTGTGAAAGGGTCATATAAATGGGGTTTAATTAACGAGATAGCCTTTTGTACAGATTTAGCATCATTTAATTAACATCAGTCGACTATGAGTGTGGTTAGAGACAATGATTGATAAGGCTATGTCTGAATCTGTGCTATTCAGTCATATTTTACCGAAACCTTTTATGGAATTAATGGGCAGTGTCCCTAGGGATCTATTGATCGGATAGTTCAGCATTTTCTATATTTCTGCATAAATTCGACCTAAAAAACATCATATTTCCAGACAAGTTCTTAAACGAGATGATGAAACATGAGATTTAACTGTCATACTTGATCATTATTTTATTGGGGGAATGATTCATCATCATCATCGTCATCATCGTCTTCTTCCGCTTGATCCGGGGTCGGGTCGCGGGGACAGCAGCCTAAGCAGTGAGGTCCAGACCTCCCTCTCCCCAGCCACTTCCTCCAGCTCTTCCGGGGGGACACCGAGGCATTCCCAGACCAGCCGAGAAACATAGTCCCTCCAGCGTGTTCTGGACCGACCCCGGTGTCTCTTTCTGGTCAGACATGCCCGAAACATCACACCCGGGAGGCATTCAGGAGACATTCTAATCAGATGCCTGAGCCCGAGAGATACCGGAAATGATCCAATGTTACATATATGTGAGTGGGAAAAGTATGTGAATCTCTAGGATTCACAGTTAAGTTGAAGATGAAATCAGAGTTGTGTTTTTTTTTTTTAACAGTTGGATGACAGGTGTTGAGTGGGTGCTCAATTTTATTTCAAATCTGTCATGAAAGTCTGATCTTCACAATGCATATTTGTAGAAGTGTATCATGTCACTAACAAAGGAGATTTCTAAGGACCTTTAAAAAAGGGTTGTTGATGCTCATGAGGCTGAAAAAAACTTTATAAAACCATATCATGTCCTTAACCGTTTTGCCGCTAATGTTTCCTGTAACGTGGCAACAGGAACTTGCAGACGGTCAGCCTGGTTACTAAAAGGATGGTATTGAATCTGTATCATGTATCGGATGATAGTCTAAGATCTGATTTTGTTATTGGATTGCAGATGGGCGAAGGGATTGGTTTATTCCTAAATCCTCCCATTGCATGTATTACTTCATGGTATTACAACACACACTGGTGAGCTGTGAGACTTGATTGCTGTTTTGCTTTTGATATACCTATATGGTTTCATGTTAATATTAAAGTGATCGTGAGATACATTTACACTTTCAAGGAAAAAATAGGCTTATGGGTGGGGTGAGGGTTCGCTTCTTTCTTACAGTTTAATTTTAATGAAATTGAATCAAATGCAACAACATTGCTGTTTTTTTAAATTTGATCAGATTACATTACATCTATTACATTAGACTGAGCATCATGTGTTGTGATCTATTTTAGGCTAAACCCACACATGCCAAATCACTGAAATAAGCCTTCCTCTCCACAGGCAGATCACGATTGAGGAGGGCGAGCAGCGGGCGAAGGAGCTCAGCGTGATGTTTATCGAGACCAGTGCTAAGACAGGCTACAACGTCAAGCAGGTGAGCTTTTCCTTAATGCCCACACTTGGGCAGCAGCAGGACAAGAGCAGTGTGTGCGTATGTGTGGGGGCGTGAGAACGGTCTACGTTTGTCAGGGTTTTTCGTCTGAGGTGAAGTCGAAGCAGTGACTCAGGATGACTAAGTGAAGAGGTGGAAGAGACGCAGGACTGACGCCAACTCTGTCTAGTTTTTTTCTCTCTCTCTCTCTCGCTCTCTCTCACTGCTTTGTCCCTCTGTTTCTCATGGTTTCTCTCTCCCAAGTGATGAGTGTGTGTGCCTACTCGGTACTGAGTGGGCTGTGAAGCTAGTATAAGGAACAGTTTTTTATGTATCAGAGCCTGCGTGGCACACTTATTCTCAGAATGCTGATACACTCGTCTCAGCTGTCTATGTCTACATTTTGTATGAGTTTTGCATTCTCATGAATTAAACATCTAAAATCGTTTCCTTTTGCTTCCCCCCAACCAATCCCCTAACCCAACCCCCCTTTTTTTTATTTCTAATTTAGTCGTATCCAATTCCCACCCATCAAGTATTGCCTTCCCTATCACACGACCACCACCAACCAGGAAGGGGCGTAAGCATGCATATGCCCCTTCCGTGACATGTAATGCTGCCACCCGCCTTTTTTCGAACTGATGCGCATGGGTATTTTGGGGCAGCCTAACACACTTGGTGGGAAATCGCTATCCACCCCCTCGTACGAATGAGCTCACAGACAACCATGATTGACTGGTGATCGCTGTGAGTGACAGGGAAGTGAACATATGCCATCCCTCCCTTCCGTGAGAGCTCACGGAGAGAAGAAAAGCTCAGATAAAGAAAGAAATATATTGTAATGGTCAGCCAAGACATGTTTTCTGTTGTAGCTACATTTACATTTACAGCATTTGGCAGACGCTCTTATCCAGAGCGACTTACAATTATCATTTTTATACAACTGAGCATTAAGGGCCTTGCTCAAGGGCCCAACAGTGGTGACAGCTGCAAGACTAATTTCGCTAGATAGTAATGTAAGCATTAAGTGTTGAGGCATGGGAAAGCCAATATTATCAAAAAATGCTGAAAAAAAATGTAAAAATTGTCATCCACCCTCTTACTTTCTACAACATTCTTTGACACGTCTACCTAAATTTTTTAATATATTTCACTAAATGTTGTGGAGGGTGGCATGGTGACCTTGTGATTGGCATGTTTGCCTAACAGCAGGAAGGTCCTGGGTTCGGGTCCCAGGCTGGGCGAGAGCATACTCATAATGTGCACGTCTTTGGACGTGCACATTAGGCTAATTGGCTGTTCCAAATTGGCTCTCGTTTTGAATGTGAGTGTGAATGGTTGTGTGTTGCCCTGCGATGGACTGGAAAGCTGTTCAGGGTGTACTCTGCCTTTACCCAGAGTCGGCTGAGATACACTCCAGCCTCCTGAGTAGGATTAAGCGATACGGCGAATGAACGAGTAAAACATTGTGGAATTTTGTAAAGTGGTGGTGAAAGCATTCGATTTACTTAAAGATGTATAAGACCTTTCTAACTAGGGCTATTTTGAGTATGCAGTGAAAGTCAGGCCTAAAATTATAGAACTAATTACATTTTAGTTCAGAAAAGCCTGTACTAGTTACAGCTATATATACGATGTGATCCCATAGCTCTCAGCTATAGCATAAAACTGTGGAATCATGATGTTATGTCATTAGATATCATTGAAAGTGTGGTGTGTATGAGGACACACGCTGTTTTACACTTTAATTCATCCTTATGTATAATTTTTTATAGATATTCATCGACTCAATCATCACACCGTATATCTTTTTTTAAGACATTTTATTTGCTGCTAAGTTATGTTTTCAGTTTATTTCTGTTACGTAGGAGTGTGGGTGCTGTGGGTGCTGGAGGAGCACTCTCAGAGGTAAGGGCGGACACAATTGCTGGACTCAGAAAGCGTTTAATAAACAACTAAAGCAGACAAATGGGCAAACAAACAGAAAATAAAGGCAGGCTGGGTACCTGCAAATAGAAACTAGGTTAACACTCCCTTAACACATGCAAACAATAATATTCTCAATAAAAATTGTTGTTAGTAAAATATTATTCATCCAGTAGGGTTTTTTCCTGATTTTGATGGAATTGTACATAAAAACTGAAGTAGCTGATATTGTATTATTTAGAGGTTGTTTTTATGCATAACTCCAAATCAGAAAGATTGGGACCGTATGCCAAAACAGAAATTAAAACTGTGTTAAAACATTGTTTTTTAAACATCTTTAACCTGTTTTGTAATACAATAGCACATTATTTGATGTTTTACCTCATAAATCTTATTGTATGTTTCAAAATGAAACAGTTTACTTTAACTTTGATCCTTGCAACATTTCAAAAATTTTAAAACGGTGTAGCATTGACTACTTTGTAGCGTTGGTGTTCTTTCTCATGACACTTAAAAGATGTTTAGGGACTAAAGACACCAAATGATGAGGCCGTTTAAGTGTTATCTTGTCTTATTCTTCCTGCACAAGAGTACAGGATCACCATCTTCTCGTTCTGTGTTTCAAAATTCACAACATATTCTCTGTTAGGCAGTCCAGCACCTGCACTCTCTTCTTCTGTAGCCATGCGTTTGCATCATATGCAGAATGTGGCTTGTTGAAATATGCATGGGCGTCCCTGGAAAAGATGTTACTCCAAAATCTCAATGTGCTTTTCTGTATAAATGCTGCACCTCAAAAAGATAAGTTCCCTTCAACGAGGGCACTGACACAACCCCGTATCATGGGGGATTTTGGACTTGTTGCTGAAAATAGTCTGGATAGTACTTTTCATTATCTTTCAAAAACACTCGGAATACTGAATCCACTGACCACAGTACATGTTTCCACTGTGTGATGGTCTATCCCAGAAGCCTCTAAGCCCAGAAAGTTGAAAGTGCTTCTGGCCACAGTAAATATAAAGCTTCCTTTTACACAGTAAAGTATTAACTCGCATTAGTGGGTGTAACTCCTTACGGTAGTGATTGAAAAAAGTTTGCCAAAGTAATCCTGAGCCCATTTGTTTGTATCAGCTGTATCAGTCTGACGGATCAGAGATGACGGGTGTTCAGGTTAGACTTGTGCCCTTGCCCTTTAAGTACCAAAATTCCTCAAGATTCCTTAAATTGTTTAATGAAGGTCTGCTCTGTAGAGGGTGAAATGTCCAAATCCCTTCATATACTTTACTGAGGAACAGTTTTAAACATTTAAAACATGCTTTGCTCCTCAAAGACTCAGCCATTTCTGGATGCTGCTTTTGTACCAGATCATGACTACAATCATCTGTCAGTCTAATTTCCAGAACTAAAGTACCTCGTCCCAACTTTCTTTTTTATGTGTTGCATGCCTGAAAGGCAGGAATTGATGTATACTAACATATGAAATGAAGTTGACCAGACAAGACATAAAAAGTCAAGTAAAATTAGAAATCACTGCTTTCTTTTTATTTGCATTTTCCATACTGTCCTAATTTTTTTCTATTTGGGGTTCCATAGAAAAAGAAAATCCATAAAAGTATCTTATTCGAGCAACTTATGTATATTTAAAATAGACATCAGATACGTTTTATACACTTAACTGGATTCCTTCTGATATCGAGCTTTACATTTATTCAGTGGTTGGAGATGCATGGTGAAGTTGCACACAGTATAAAGCAACATGTTGTGTAAATAGATAAGGCAAGGCCGGGCAGTAATTCTGCACAGTAATAAATGAAGAGTCTGTTTATTCTAATTAAGCACAGACATGCTGCTATCATTCTTTCAGCTCATTAGCTCTTTATTGTTGCTTTAACTGTTTTTATAGGGATTGTGCAGGGTGACAATGCAGACACACTGATCTCAGGCCTCTCATTATGGATTCAAGCGCTCACTGCGATCAACAAAGGCATTAGAGCTACATACTGTGCAAGTATTATTACTCACATTAACCAATCCATCAGTGCAGAGAGTGTGTCTGTAATAAATAAGTAAATATATACACAGTTTTAAGTTTGTGAGCCCTGCAGCCTCGGTTTCACTGGGATGATAAGACTGCAGTCTATCGATAAAGCTAGTTATTTACCTTGCTTATCCTTAACGCCTGCAAAATCAGATAAACGGATTACTGTGCAGAGGTGAAAAGTGAATCCCATAATATTAATTCAAGCAGCATAGTATGATACGCTCTTCACCAAATATCATTTTGACTCTTTGTGTAAATACTGCAATGTATGTAATACTTGGATGTTAAATTATATTTAGAATTAAATTTTTTCAATTTTATTAGGAATAATCTCAGCAACATCACTCCAGCATTTTTAGTGTTATTAAAAGTCTGGTGTGTGTGTGTGTGTGTGTGTGTGTGGGTGGGGGGGTGGTGGAGAGAAAGAGAGAGAGAGAGAGAGAGAGAGAGAGTTTTTAATTGGATTGACTTGTGTTCTTTTGCCTTTGTTCCAGCCATGCTTTATACGTAGTGTGATGGGACGAGCTCCGTCACGGCAGTGGTGTGCTGCCAAAGAACATTCTATATGTGTTTGCAGGTTTACCCTGAATTTGCGGTCTGTATTTTGTAAAGTGTTG
>JBCNYH010000006.1:13123422-13137696 GCA_039654325.1 Tandanus tandanus | reverse complement strand
CGGAGCAGCAACTTCACTAAACTCCCAACCAACTCTGAACGAGCAAAGCGGATCAGTACATCTACAAAACCAGTTGTCTAATAATATAATTTCTTTCTTTCTTATAGAAGAGTTGTACCTATCTTACAGAAGAATGTAGTTACTCGTGAAATAGAGTAATAGAGGAATAGCTGTTTTCTTTTATTCACGGTCAAAGGATTGTAAAGAATTAAGCATTTTTTTTTATTTCAAATTCTTGAATATTAAAAAATAAAAATGTTCTTACGGTCAAATACTTTACAGAAGAGCTGGTTAGCATGCTAAACTCGCTAGCTGCATTGTTGGATTCAGCACAGTTTCACTCCAGGTCACTGGCATCAGGCGTTACTGTGGACTGTTGGCCTGTTCCTCACAGCAGTCGGAAAAAGTCGTGTTTGAGAGGAAAAAAGTTTAAATTTTTAAAAAAGGTTTCAAATTTTGATGCTTTTCATGGAATAAGTCTTGAATTAAAAGATGATCTGTCTGTCTAGCGTTAGTGATTCGCTTAGAACGAGTTGTGACCGATTCCTTTTTTTTTTTTTTTTTTTCTTGAAGTGATGTAGCTTCTAATGGTATATCAGATGATAGAGGTAGATTAGCCAAACAGAACGCATGATTGCTCATATCCAGTGGGTATGGACAGAATAAATGCATGATGTCATGCAGGCATGAAATAATATTAACAGCTGCGTGTGTAATAATCATCCAAGCTTATGCCATGTTTAGAATGATTAAGTTGAAGCTAACATGCTTGTTTCATGGTATAATCTTTTTTATTAAGAAGCATGCCTTATTCCATTACCTTAAAATGATTTTCAACCATACTTCAGATCAGAGTGCTTGGAAAACAGCTTGATGAGATGCAGGCTGGGAAACAGGAACTGGTCACAAAATACGAAGGGCAGCTGCAGCATGTGAAAGAAGAGGTAAGGGATTTCACGAGAACATCACTTCTTCTTTTAACCCCTTTGTTCTCCCCTAATTTATTTATAGCCTTTATTTCCCTTTATCACCTCACCATGACCAACCAGGGTGGGGTTTAAGCAAGCATACATCCACACCCATACCCCCTCTGTGACATGTGATGCTTTATGAACTGCTCAATTCAGGGACAGGGAAATCCTCCTCTTGTACACATGAGCTCACAGGTGGCCATGATTGGCTGGTGATCAAGGATGTGCGCAGATGCCATGTGAGAGCTCCGTCAATCAGCTCCCACGGACTCTTCGCTGCGGATGGCTGTCTGCATCGACCTGGATTCGAACCTACGATCTGCAGTCACGCACCGGAGCCAGGAGCCGATTCAGGGGCTGACATCCCCCCATGTTAAACTGAGGCTGGTCATTGAGACTCAACATATACAAAAACTTTCTGACCACTTTAATAGGAATATCTGTACACTGTTTTTAAATGTGATTGTCCAATTGGTCAATCACACCGCAGAATCTCAATGCATAAAACCATGAAGATACAGGCGACAAGTTTCAGATAATGCTCATATCAAACCACAGAATTGGATGGCATGGGATCTCAGTGATTTCTGACTGTGGCATTGTTTCTGGTCTTCTGCTGTTGTTGCTCTGTGTGGTGAGTTCTGAGATGCTTTTGAGGGCCCTCACAGCTCTAAAAAACAGTCACTCTGAGTTGAGGTCTCATCGGCTTATTTCTGCCTACAGACCTGCTATTCACTGGATTTTTTCCCCCACACTATTCTGTGTGCATGAAAATCCCAGGAGATCAGAAGTTTCTGAAATACCAGCCTGTCTGGCACCAACAAGTATTTTTGCACAGCTTTTATCTGTATACGCATTGTGCTGCTCGACCATGATTGGATAACAGCATGAATGAGCATGCGTATTGGTGTTCCTAAGAACATGATCAGTGAGTACTCCTAGCCTACAGATGTATATGAATTGAGTTCGGGATCCAAGCAGGGAAAACCAGCAGATTTCCTCACTGGCACAATGACTCCAATTCACTGCAGGCTGTGGTGTAAAATGTTGTTGCTCTGATTTTATATAGAAAGTGTTTTGGAAACCTTTTGCAACTTTTTGTTGTAGAACACACACTTTTCCCTTTACATGCTTAGAAAAAACTTGAGAGGAACTTGACTTTAACTGGGCACCTAGGATAAACCTGTTATTAATTTGGGCTGTCAGTTTTTTTTTATTTTATTGTTGATCTTTAGCCTAGTTAACTGTGATTCCAAGGTGTAATATGGGACGGTAAGCATGCTGGAGTTTGAATTGCTCAATGTGCTAGTCCTTGAATTTAATTGGTCCAGGCCTGTTAGATTATTTTATGGAAGTACTGAGTGGAAGATCCAGTCCAAAAACAGCTTTCAAACACATTGTGGTGCAAATATATGTTCAGAGTGTTTATAATCATCATAGCTGAAGTTCCTGCTGGTCCGATTCCCGAACCAGCAGGAAAAATGTGTGGCGGTGGGGGAGTGAGCTGCACCGTCCCTTCCTGCACCTTCATGGCTGAAGGGCCCTTGAGCAAGGCACCTAACCCCAACTGCTCTCCGGGCACCCCAATGTGTGTGGCAGCCCACTGCTCCGAGTGTGTGTGTGTGTGTGTGTGTGTGTGTATGTGTGTGTGTTCTCACCGTTTAAGGGTGTGTGTGCTCACTTTGGATATGTTGAATGCAGTCGTTTCCCTTGCGGGATTAATACAGTATATCAAAAAAAAAAAAGTAAAAAAAAAAATTATGCTAAACCTTTTGCTCCACACTGTGTTGGATTTCCTTCTTGAAATAAATTGAAAATCTTTTCCATGGTTTCAACTGAAAATTCTCAGGTCTAACAGCTTGTTTTGGGCTGTAAGCACTCTTTATTTACTGCAGAATAATTGTTTTTAAAACTTTTTTTCTGTATTTGTTTTAGAAATTAAAATTACACAGTGATTCCATAAAGTTTTTAGCACTTGGGTAATCTTTCTCATCAAGATAAAACCAATCCGCTTGCTTGTTGTAACTGAACATGTTTTGTAGCTGTCCAAGTTGAAGCGCAGCTATGAGAAACTTCAGCGCAAGCATCTAAAAGAGGCGCGAGAAGGCACTCGAAGCCGAGAGGAGGACAGGAGCGAAGTTTTGCATCTGAGCAACAGGCTGGAGGTATTTTGTTGGTCATTTCTTTACTTTAATAAGGAGAAGCAGTCAGCATTGCTCAGTCTTTGCAATGAATAAGTATTTAGTCATCATGTTGGGTTAGAATTCTCATACATTGCACATTAAAGTTCTGTTTTGGTAGTTTATCTTTTTATAATTAAGGCTTGACAGAGCTTTAAGGCTTTTACAGAGATACAAGTTTAAGTTAGTTGGAATACATTTTTTTATTTAAATTTCAACAAAGTACAGTATATGGCCAAAAGTCTGTGTGCACTTAGTCAGTCACACTAATATGTATGTGTTGAGCATCACATTCCAGATTTTGTCCTCTTTTACTGTTCTAGTATATAGACTTTGGAACATGGCAGTGGGTATACCAACAAAACAAGAAACTTACTTGAGTTACCATGATGGTCAGAAAGTGAAGGATTGAAACAGAAATTTGGATTGTACATGAAATCTAATTCAAAGGGGATTAATTTTTCTTTTGCCACACCTTCACCCGTACCAAAAAATCCATCATTCCTTTATTCCTCACCAGTAACAATTTTTTTATCCATGTCAGGATCACACTAAATCCACAGTCTATACTGGAAATCAGGGGTGTGATGTAGTACATCCAGGATGGGAGATCAGTCCTTTATAGAGCAACGTACACTTGCACCTGGGGTATCGTAGCATAGCCCATCCACCTAGGAGTGCTTGAATAGTGTATTTTATTTGTTTAATATTAAATATTTTTGCTCAGAACCCTGTAAATATTTCAGATTAGATCATTGATCTTATATAATATTGTACAAGAACTTGTGCCAGTCACCCATTTAATAATATCAAATTTCCACCGAAATAAGTACCAAAATGTACCTTGTCATTAGAAAGTTTCAGCAGAGATTCTGTCATGACAGATCACGTACATCACTGGCCTGCACAGTGTATTTAATTCCTCTATATTTATTTATTTATTTATTTATCTATCTATTTATTTATTTATTATTATTATTTTTTTTAAACCATGTTACATGAAGTGTTGGATTTCTTATTTTGACATCAGGAAACCCAGGTGTCTTATGCACAGTAGCTTTATATCCATTGTATTCTGCTAGATCTATTCATGCCTTGTTCTGTGTGTTTTTTGCAGGAATTCCGTCAGCATTCGGCAGAGTGGGAGCAGCAGCGGTTGCAGTATCAGAGGCAGGTTGCTTCATTAGAGGCTCAGAGGAAAACCCTGGCAGAGCAGTTCACTCAAATACAGGTGATCATAAAATTGGATGAAGCGCTCGTTCAGCATATTCATGTCTCAATGTAAACACCAATCTTTCTATTTTTAGTGGAAACTCCAGAGAGTCTGGTATTAATGACCTGAATGACCTTGTGTTCAGATATTTAGAGACATGATGTAATCAGTGATCATTTATTAGCAAGAATGATATTATAGATACTGAATCTTTAGTGCTTGCGTTCATCCTCTGTGCAGTCTCCGGGTACAGCACAGCTGCAGGAGCAGGGGGAGATACAGAGGTTGCGGGCACAGTTACAGCGTGCACAAGACTCTCTACATACACAGGAGCTAGAGCTGGAGAGGTTACGGCTGCTGCAGGAGGAACTGGGAGACTCTCGCAGAGAACAGCATGTCAGCTGCGGTGCTGCAGCTCATTCTTCACGCCAGGTAGAATCATACAGGGACAAGGATTATACCAGAGATGCACCAATATTGGTATCCATGACTTCTTTGATTAGCACCTGGGTACACCTATATTCATCAGTTTATATTAATATGCATACATTTCTATTTTTACAACTGTCTGTAATAAATAACTGTTTTTACACCACCAATATGGACTGTATAGTGAATATTAAATAGTTTGGGATTTGTGTTGATGAATAAATCGGCACGATTTCAGTTTGTTAATGGTGGTGGAAACCATGGTATTGGTGCAGCTTGGAATTGATTAATAGTAGTGCAGTGTTGGTACCTTAGGATAGTCGGAATTGTGATCGAACATCCTGTAGTTTTTTTCTTTGCTTGAGTAATATATTACCTGAGCAGTTAGAGAATGAAGAGTGTTCCGTATGGTTCGTCTGATTAGGTTCTGAGTGAGGAGCGGGAGGAGCTGAGAGCAACACTGGATGCTCAGGACCGGTTCGTGAAGAGCTCCGATCTGCAGCAACAGCAGCTACGCAGCGAGGTGGCTCGCCTTAACCAAGCGCTGAAGGCCAAAGATCAGATCATCAGGTATGCAGTGTTGACATGCTGCAGCTTGGCAGGAACTTTTTTCCTTGAATTTTATTCTTCATGTCTTGGATGGTCTTGTTAGAGGTCACCACAGTGGATCATCCTTCACTATCTTGCTCCGTATTTTGCATTCCACTCAGTCATGCCTGAATGTCCTCACAACATCTATAAATCTCCTCTTTGGCCTTCTCCTCCTCCTACCAGGCAGTTCCATCCTCCACATTCTTCTACTAATTCTGTCCATTCTTGTCACTCCCAGAAAATCATGGCATCTTCAATTCTGCCTCTTCAAGCTCTGCCTCCTGTATTTATTTTGTCAGCAACATTGTCTCCAGACATCATAGATGGCTTCATTACTGTTTTATTAACCTTTAATTAAAAAAAAAAAAAAAACCTCTTTCAGATACCCTTCTATCACAAATCACTCATCCAGTCTTCTCCACCCTTCCCCCCCCCCCCTTCCTTTTTTTTTTTTTTACCCTCCCTGATAAAGAGTAATGTAATAAAAGCTGATAGATCAGTTTTGCCCTGTTGCTTTTCGAACAACAGATCTCTAGACGAGTGTCTGTCCTCTCGGAGTTCTCCAGGCCTGACGTCTATCAGACAGGAACTGGAAAAGGTCATCACTAAGCTTCAGTCTTCTCAAACTTGCGAGGGTCACCTAAAAGCCGAGGTTACCCGACTCAGAGAAAAGCAAGTCGTTTGAAATTTTAAAATCGGTAAAATTCTTTATGACTGCAGCTTAAGACTATGTTGCTAATTCCTGATATTTTTGATAGGATTGAAAGCATGCGGCGGCAGAAAGCAGAAGCAAGTAAAAGACAGCAGGAATGGAGAAAGCTGGAAGAGGAGCATGCTCACTCTGTGACTGAAGTTAAACGGGTGAATATGGAACAGTGTGACAGGATATTTTGCATTAGCTCTAATATTTAGGTTTTTCTTCCTCATGGGTAGAATGTTTGTTTGTGGATTGTTTTTTTTTTGTGTGTCTTTTTTTTTCTAAATAACATGTGTATGTATAGCTACGTGAGGAGCTCCAGCAGGCTGAGCAGACACGTTGTGCTGAGGTAGGGGCAATGAGGAAAGAGGTGTCACAGCTCACAAGTGAACTCCACCAGCGTGACATCACTATTGCCACGCTTACAGGCTCCGCCTCCAGTGTAGAACGGCAGTTGCGCGCCGAGGTGGAGCGGGCCGAACGGCGAGCAGCAGAACTGAAGGTACAGCGGTTTCAGATAAAGCGGTTCTAGTTAAAGTAATCTAAAAATGCATTGCCTCTACCTTTGTAAGACACAGTCAAATTGCAGATGACACAAGTACAACTGGAAACGCTAAAGCTGGAGAATCAGCACCTGAGTGACCTCCTGGAGAGAGTTGAGTCACGGTCCCCGCAGGTGACTCATTTATAATACCATTTAAAATAAAAATAATAGTGTTCATCTTGGTACTTCTTATTCTGAAAACCCCCCCTCTCTCTATCTCTCTGTCTCTCTCTCTCTCTCTCTCTCTCTCTCTCAGAAGTCAGATGGAGAACTGGCAAGTTTGAGGGACAGCTATGTATCCTCTCTGAATAATCTGGAGCAGGAAAATCAGCAGCTTAGGCAGGATCTGGCGGAAGTTCGTGCCCGCATGGAGACCAGCAACCAGACCTGGCAGGACAAGTATGAGAGAGCACTGCTGCAGAGCCACAGCAAGAATGCACACACCCATTACAGGTACTCAACACAAACCACTGTTCTGCATTTATTAGTAGCAGAGTGTGTGTGTGTATGTACCAGTTATTCCATGACGTCGGATCATATATGAGCTGAAAGTGTCATATATTATCAGAAGAGCTGATTAGCACAGATCGCTTTAATAAGGAGCTTTCACTAAATATCTTTGTTTATGTAATGCATAATAAGTATCCCCTGTATTATCATCTTTAATTATTAGTTTCCTGATAACTGATTGGTACTATTCATATGGAGAGAAAGTCAAGGAAAAGGCATGTTTAAAATTGATAATGTTGAAATAGTTGGATTTGGACATTTGGATTTATGAATTTTCAGTTATATTTTTGCAGCTATACCATCCCTCACAAGCCTCTGTATTTTTATTTCTTTCTCTTCAGCTTAATAATAATAATAATAATAATAATGTAAATAAAATAGACCCATTGGAAAGTTCCTATGTTAATGTAATGACTATCGTAATATTACTTTACTTTAGTTCCATTTTCAAATGCTCTTAAATGTGTAGTAATAATAACATGAACAACATATATCTCATACAAAAGGTAATAACTTTGAATGAATGCTGCCTTATTTCAGTCCTCTCTTCAGAATATGTGAGTGTCACTTCCTTTGGCTGCTCTGTGTTACAGGTGTGAGGAGGAGCTGAAGGCCATGAAGAATCGCTTGCAAGAGAGCTCCTCACACTATGAGCTTCAGATCCAGACACTCCTCAAACAGCTGGAGGAACTCTCATCCTCTTCCTCTCCCCACCGACCGGATGGCCAATCACAGGGTAGCAGACCTGCGGTCTCTCCAACTTCCTCCAATTCTTCTTCCAGGTCCTTATCTTCCTCAGCCAGTAAAGCCCAAAAGATTGTGGCTTTGCTAAGCACTGCCGCTGAAGAGGAGAGAGCAGAGGGCACGGGTTCTGCTGGAAACCCATTGCCGTTGGTAAATCAGTGTTCTCTGTTGCTCTGTACCACAGATGTAGGCTTACTCATAACATGTAATGCACATATGAGTGTGAGTGAGGACCATTTGTTAACACATTATCTTTTTCTCTCTGGGATGAAGGAACATCCTACAGGGTCTCCAGCAGGTTCTGTGACTTCTCGTTTTGTGGAAGAAGAGACACAACGTTCTCAGGAGCTGCTGCAGAGATTGGACTTCCACATCAACAGCATGAGGCAGGAGAATGCCAAGACTGTTTGCAAGTACCTAATGAAAGACAGTAGCCCCCACAATCTGCATTGACACTCACACACACACACACACACACACACAGAAACGCACACCTTTACACACAAGTGCCTTTAAATATTCATCCAAGGAATTGTATTTATATTCAGTGGCATGGCTGTGAAAATCATTGTCAGTAAATATGATAATTGCCAGAAAGTAAAAAACCAAATACGAAGAGCCAGACTTGGGTTGGCTGCATTTAGACTGCTGGTTGATTGGTCACACACAGCACTAAAGCCAACAATACCTCTGTAGCTATTGCACTGAATGACCTGGATGTCCATTATGACCTTTAACCTCTGACTTGATTTACCAGGTTTTGTATCCTGAGTGTAGTCTGTCCTTTTATTGTGTAGCACTTTCTCCCTTTTTTCACTTTTTGTTCTTGTCTCTTTCTCTCTCTTTTATGTGTATCTCAGTCTATATTTATGTGTACAATGGAGAAATCTATGAAACATGTTTTTAAAATTTTCTGATTTAGTGAAGAGCTTGTAGGAGTGACTGAATTAAATGAGCTTGTTTTGACAGTGTGTTTATAGGAGTGGATGTGTTTATGTGGATGATTCATCCTCCATGTCACCGTGTGCTTTTGGGAGAAACGCGGCCTGCACATGAACTAATGCATGTGTTCTCAGGGGCCGCATTACTGGGCAGTGCTGTAAAGCAGGGGTGTGCAGTTGATGTCCAATTCACACACTAGCCCATGCTGTTGTGTCAGTAATTCTGAGTAACACCGGGTATGGAACAAAGAGCAAAGATAGCACTTTATATTCACTGTAACTGTTGTACATTGTGCAGCATATGGTTTACTAGTGGTATAGCATCAAAAGTGCTAAAAAAATAGCAAAATAAAGCTTTTATTTTATTTTATATGTTCAAAATGTTTTCTTTGACTTTGATTTATGAGTAGAATTATCTGGATTTGTCCTTCCTTGCTCAGATATTTTTTTAAAAATTTAACCCTGTGATGCTGGGTTTATACCAGAAAACCAGGCCAAATGCATTCTTTGAAATTAATCATATCAGTTCACTGCTGGGTTATATCATTAGAGGTCCAACTACTTAATTAAGAGAAAAATAAAGTGTCTGTGGTAGTAATTACAATAACTTTTTTCACTTTGGAGAAAGTACAAAAGGCAGGACAAAGCACTTTACCTCTAAATAAGGAAAAGTATTAAAAAAGAAAAAAAGAAAAACAAATCTTGCATATTTCTCATAATTTTTAAAGGTATGCCGGCTGCCAGAACACCTAGTAAAAAATTAAGTGCTCGCAATTTCTTTCCAGATCTGAAGGCGTTTTGGAAACTATGGATATTATGTTGTCATAGTAACATACTAAGGTTTTAAATCAGTTATTTTATAGATGACGATTTTGTAACTAATTAAGCCTTTTCTCCTTCTCATGATGTACACAAGACATTCAAAAGTGTTAACTAAACATAAACCTCAAAATCTCTCAAGAGCTGTATTGTGGATGGAGCAGGAATTAAACAGTGTACTCTACTATAAAGTATTTATACTTATAGTTGCATTTACATGCATTTTCCACGTTTTATGCAGTAAATGTCTGGTTCCTCTGAATGGCCTTGTTGTATATTGCTATGGTTTTAACAAGTCCTCTGGGAAAGTAAGCTATGTGACACATTTATGCATCATACGTCAGTAGTTCACAGCATAGACCTCCACCTCTGTTTTATGTCCTTTCTGTCTCTCAATAGTTCTGCCAAACTATGTACTCTCAGTCGTTCAACCGGGCTTCACTCTTAAGAATGTACTAGCCATGCCAGAACTGTCTTGTTGCCCCAAACAATACCATACATCATGGGACCGGTTAAGGTATGTTAATGGCATCCATGTGGGATTGTGTACTTGCAGTGTGGCCAGAAAGAGTATTACTGATGTGATGCACAGGGTAAAGAGTCATCTTTATTGAAGTAGTGATGCATGACAGGCATTTTGAAAGAATCTCCTTTAGCCATAATGAGGTACAAGTGAAAGGGGGTAAAATTATCCCAGATCTGATTTGTTGTGGAATGCGTCTTCCCCCCCCCCCCTTTTTTCACCCCCTTTAGTCTTCATTTCCTAAGATTACCAAGAACTAGAAGTATGTTTAGCTAGGCTTTGGTCCAGCACTTTTCCGAATGGTATTTGGTAACCCAGGCTACCACAGCAGTGAGGCCCAACAAACAATGTTTAGGAATTTGGCTGCATAGCCATTGACTCTGTCTCTCAAGCAGAAAGTGAAACGTTTTAGATTTGCAGCATTATTTTAAAGACATAATGAGTTGCGCAGATATTTAAGTGACATCGGAATGAAGACCTGACCAAGAACGGATCCTACCAGTATTAATCTTTAGTGCCGTGGCTTTTCTGCTGCTTTATTTTAGGGAATATTTGGAAAATTATTCCGAATAAATACCATCTGTTTTCAAATTCAGACAAATTTATGATGACAGAATTTCTAGGCCAGGTTTCCAGACACGCGTTCGGGTGAAAAATATGCTGCCTATCCTTTTAGATTGTGAATTTTAGATTGTGTATGTACAATATGCCATATATGAAAAATTTAGATTCTTTGAGCTGTTCTCCCAATAGAGGGCGCCAGTATAATGAGTCATTTCTCAACAGATGTAGTTACTTTACTCTGAATTAGCAGTTGCTAACACTCACTGAGGCATGCAATGAGTTTAAATGTGAATATTTTTGGATAAAATACTTTGAAGAATTGCTTCTTTATGTCATGAAGTTTGTAGTGTAAGAGATTAGAATGAACCTACTCATAGCTGTATTTCAGTGGGATCAGGAATGTACTGTTCTAACACAAAGCAAGCATCCAATCCAGTGGTCATCAGCTAGTGGACTGCGGTCCACATGCAGGCCCAATGATGTATTTCAGTGGAGTCAACTGAGTAAATACTCTATCAGCCTATGAAAACAGTGTCTAATTCACAGGCAGGGCTTTTGTTTTTTTTTTAAACATGAATCCTTGTGAATTCTGTAGCAAATATTGTGGTTTGTGCAATCACATACATTTTCAGTAAATTATTTACCTGAAGGCAGTTCATTGGACTAGACTCTAGCTACAAAGTTGAGACATTGGGTCTGAGAGAGAGAGTGTGTCAGAGTTTTAATCTGATTAAGGACCTCTCTACATGCACTAATAATTATGTATTATACACTTGTATACCATTTCTTCTTTCCTAATAAACAGTGTAATTTATTCTTATTTATCTTCTGTAATACATGTTGCATCGTCTCTGTATGGCAGCCAGATTGCCGCTAACTAAATTTTGCTGTGTGTGTTCAGAATCTGTGGCACCAGGTCAGTGTTTATGATCATCTTTAGTGATGGAGTGGTTCTGTGAAAAAAAAAAACATATGGACTGCATTTGTCTTAATTGTAGCCTTAAACTAATCATTAACAGTGAACTGTTATCATTGTTCAGTCATGTTAGTGGTTTATCCAGGCCAAGGCATTGTTAATGGTCTGTCCTGTAAAGACAGAACTGTCAGTAGCAAAATGAGCAGTGTGAGCAGATGTGCTTCTCACTCATCAGTGCTGATGTGTCACATGTGTGCTTCATTGAATTTGACCTTCTTTGTTTTTACTGAACATGTCTGAGGCGTTGTCAGAGCACAGCTGGATTAAGAATTTTCACATCTGTCTCCTTCGCTGCACAGACGCCTGCTCCAGCAAGTCCATTGTTTCGGCTCCTGGTGTCAACTCCCTTCCTTGTAATGCCTAAACACTGAATCTTCCAAATAACAATCGTCTTGGATCTCTGCATGTGCAGTTATATTGCACATACATATACTTACTACTCTTGCCTCTGCATTTAAAACAAGTGCAGCTGATGGTAAACATGTTCCAATACGCATTTGTAAATCAGATGGGATTTTGATTGTGTGGAAATGTTTATACAGGATATACTTTTGTCTATCTGAGGGGCGCAGACGTTTTCACGAAGCAATAAAAGCTGCATACCAGCATACAATACTGCCTTTTGAAGCAAATTGTGTTGTGCAAAACATTGCATACTTGACTAATCACCCGAGCACAGTTAATCATGGAGTATAACGGCTAGAGTCCTGGGTGAAACATTGCTCTCATGAGAATTGTGTGTAGAAATGTGCTTTCTCTCTCATCACATGGCCTGCAGAAGGGAGTAGGCATTCCAAGTATTTGATAACATCCTGATCTTCCAAATGGGACAGAACAGTGTCTATCCTGAAATTTGATGTAGCTATGACAATGTCTTGCAAAGAGCCGTTGCTTTGCACTATGGATAAACATGAGCGAGGAGAACTGATGCTATGGTAAACTGGCGTTTTTTTGTAAAAAGTGCCGCCTTGAGAAGGGAAGAGAATTCTGAGGCTCAGTGGGACACTCGAGGATTCCAGCCAAAGCAAACAGGGTCATATCTCAAACCAGATGCCTGCAGCATCTTTACTCATTATGGTGTGCCGGCTAGTTTATCCTTGTTGGGTTTTCCTCATTCCAGTTTGCAAAGCTGCTAAACAAATATCTATTTCTAGATAGGAATATTATAAATATGGCTTTCAGCTGCTAATAACATGTTGCAACTGCTTTACTGGCTATGTTTTTAGCCTCAACATCACATCTCCAAGGTTTTGAGCTATGCTATCCTATCAAAGATGAGTTACTTCTGAAAACCCTGACTGGAGAAATAAGTGTGTTCTCAAACATGGACGATAATTCTTTATTTCAATTCACTGATTACTCAAGTCTGACAGATTAATCGAGTTCATATGGAGTTACACAGCAGGGCCAGTGTTTCCGTGAGTGAATGGTGCCTGGGGATACCACCACCATGTGGTACTTCAATCTTCTCCAACAGTATATTGGCACAAGTAGTGCATATTTTTCTTCTAAACATTGCGAAATTATTGGGACCCCCACTGTTAATATTTGGCTAAGTCTAGCTTGTAGAAACCAACAGCAATGAGTTTCTTCTTATAATGTCTAAAAGGTTTGGATAACATTTGTATTGGAATCTTAGACCATCCTTCCATTCTTTGTCATACTTTGTCATTCCATTTTCTTTATCATACTTTATATTCTTTATATTCTCTATCCAAGCGACTCACACACTTCCACTCTTTCAACTGCTGCCCCAAGACTGTGGAACACCCTACCTGACCACCTGAGAAGCCCACAGTCTTTAGAAATGCTTTCTTTTAAGCAAAACTTGAAAACCTTCCTTTTTAAAAAAGCCTTCTGCTAACTAGTGTTTTTTGACTTTTTATTTTCTTGTTTTTCTGTAAGCACTTTGAGATTCCTTGCAATATAAAGTGCTATATAAGTAAAATTTATTATTATTATTATTATTCCACTCCAACCTAGGCAATGCATATCTTCATGGTACTCACTTTGTGCGCAGGGGGGACAGTCATGCTAGAACAGGTTTCAGCCTCTTAGTTGTAGTGAAGGGAAATTGTAACCCAACAGCAGATGAAGACATTCTGCACAATTGTGTGCTTTCAGCTTTGTGGCACCAACTTTGGGAAGAAGCTACATATGGGTGTGATGGTCAAGTGTCCATGGCTCATTATTTGGTTTTGGGTACATTCTGGGGGACATTTTATTAAAATTTTTAAAACCATAAAAACAATTAAAATTGTTCTCAATTTACTAAGTTAGGACTTTAAAGAAAACAATAATGTTCATTAAAATATAATATTATCCACAGAATAAATTCTAAAACCACTTTAAATTATTGTCACGTAACTTGACTGGAATAGTGTAGCATGCTGTTGTTGTTATAGTAACAACTGACAAGATACCAGTCACCTGTGGCTAAAATCATTTGTTGAATCTGCTACAATCACATGGGTTTTTAATATTGTATACTCATGTACAGTAGTGTGCAGTGAAGATTATACACCACCACGTTTGTCTAAAAGGGCTCCTAATAAAAAGAAGTAAAAAATTA
>JBCNYH010000006.1:13100917-13118981 GCA_039654325.1 Tandanus tandanus | reverse complement strand
TATACGGAGGCTCTCTACACACTGCAATCAGGACACACACACACACACACACACACACACACACACACGCACACCCTCTCCAGTGCTGTGGTCTTTCCTCTGTTGTCTAGTCCCTTTTGACCCCATTATGATTCCATTTTCTTATCTTTTAGTCCAGTGGGAGGCTGTTCAAGCATCAGTAAACACCATTTGTAGTTGCCTCTTATCTGAAGCTTACAAGTAGCCTAGATAGAAGAGGTGTATTTGGTATGCAACAAACTAATAGCTTAACATCCACAGCAGTCATCCTGCAAACACTTGGAGTGTGTCTTACAATTAAATTGTAATGGACTGAAACCATGTGCTGTTGTGGTATCTAGATAGGAAACTGGCCCACTTGAAAATCAGATAGGCGACTGATGCCAATCTACATCATGCTGAAAGATAGCAGTAGTTATGGGAAGCCGGCTATGGAATGGTATGTGTACTGGTGGTTGTGTGTGTGAAGGAAAAAGAAATGAGGAGATTACTTTGGCGCCTGTTAGTAATGTGAAAAAGATGGCACAGATGTGGATCTGTGTGCCTGGAGAAAGTTTCCAAAACTACCACACACGGCTTATGGATTTTTTCAGTGACTACACAGACTTGCACAATGCTACCGAGTGTCACTGTGGTGCTTCATAAGTGTTTGTTTGAAGAACAACAACTGCTCCTCCATTAGTAACCACTGGTGAGTCAAAAAAAGGAGAATTAATTATACCTTCCTGATGGCAGACGCTACGGATATGCATTTTGGTCATTTAATTCACAAGAACTCAGGAGTGTAATGGCTTCCCATTGAAGCCATCATGATTTTTATCTATCATTTTTAATCTAGACATTTCTCACACCTGTTGTGTTTGCCTGATAAAATATATTTGATTGGACACAATGGTAATGTAAACCGTTTAGCCATAACATTAACACCACCTGACTGGTCTGCAGATAGGCAGCCCCACATACAACTGTGTTCTGACACATTTCATTCATAGTACCTACAGTACCTCTTATGTGGAATTAGATCAGACGTACTAGCCTTGGTTCTCCATGCATATCAGTGACCCTTGGGTACCCATGATGCTTTTGCCAGTTCAATGGTTGTCCTTCCTTAGTCCACCTTTGGTAGGTACGTATCACTCCATACCAGGAACACGTCACAATTTTTGAAAATGATTAGACTACATCACAGTGTGTCTCTTACCAAACTTTCTCAGACCATTACACGTGCTCATTTTTCCTGCTTGCACCACTTCAACTTTGAGAATTCATTATTCACCTTTTGCCGTTCATTGGAGGCGCCATTGTAATAAGATCATCACTGTGCTTCACTTCAGCTGTCAGTGATCATAATGTTTTAATAGTATGGCTGATTGGTATATATTTCTAATGATCTAAATGATAATTCATCTCCACATATATTAATTGAATAAATGTTTTCATTTCACTACACCAGAACACAAGAAAAGCAAACTAAAAGGATTTTAAGAGGTGAGTTCCTGAGCAGAGCCCCATAGGTATGGAACATGACTTCCATAGCTGCCCTGTGTCCATCTGTGCCACGTCGCTGACTTGATGCTGACTGGCTCTTATGTATATATTGTGCAATAACGAAACTGAAAGCAAGCATAAACCTAATGATGGAAGAGTTACAATAAATACGGAGGTTCGTCACAACGTTCCCCGTGGTTATTGCAAAAACACATCAAGTTCCTTTAGGAGACTCAAAGAACAGAGCTGAATGCACACACTTACAGTTTATGTATTGTAGAGGTGTCATATTTTTCTACACTAACCATTAAGCACTGAAAATTTGTATTGTTTGGGTATCTAGTTTGGGACTACAGAAGTGCATGCTGGGAGTGTGGACATTTGAGAACTGATGGTGCTCTCATTGGTTATCTGTGTGATGATGTAATCAGTCCTTCGTTCTCATCATCATCACACACACACACAATCTTTGCAGCAACAGAAACATAAACTCGTCAAACAGATAATTAATCTAACTAGATAGGTACGCAGAAATCAGCTAGTGGATGCCGGTGAATAGGAAACTCAGTGTTAACCTTTCAAGACTGAATTTAGGTAATGCAGGGGAGACTTATTTAGTTATTTCCTCCTTAAAGGAACCACACTACTCATAACACCAGCCTCAGGCAACTATCAGTAGAGATCTCGATCAGGATTTCCGCATTTAGGTGGTTCCTAAATGTTTATATTAGTTTGTTTTTACAATTTTTAAGCATGACTGTGGCAGGTGAGCTCTGCACACATGCATGTACAGTTTGTCAGACTTTGAGCAGATAGAGCAAAGCAATCCACGTACTGTTCTAAAGCTAACAAATAACTTGAAGTCTCTATGAAGATGTACATGTTTATTCAAATAAGATTAATGTTTTGAAACTCCTTCAGAGTTTTAGTGTACACTACATGGAAACATAAGAAAAGTCCGTCCCTTAACGGCATGTTTTAAACTCATTTAAAGTTTTAGTATTTCCTGCACAGGAACATAAGAAAATCAAACCAAAACAAGATTTTTCTGATTAATCTTTCGAATTTTAAAGGGTGTGATGCTGCCTGCTCAATTGCAGTGGTTGTGTATGCTTCATGACGACATCTTTTGAAATTAATTCATTTTGAATAAAGTGCTTTCTACCTTGAAAAATAACGAGGGCCATATTGCGTAACGTCCTTTGTATTTTTGGAACAGCTTTTGTCGAATTTCTGGGATTTTAGAATCAGTGACTCTGACAAACCATATGTTTTTGTCCACAATTTTTATTTGAACATTATCCATTAGCGAGATAATGTCTACTGAGATAGACCACATTTGACCATCCCCATGTAATACACTAATATATGAAATATTGTTTGATATACATGCAGTAGTAATTAAAAAGCCTTCAGTGCACAGTTATTTTTGGTGCAGGACATATGGTCCTACGTATGTGAAGGAATTTTATGCACAATTTTGAAGCATACTGCACACTACCAGGTTCTGTTTGCCAAATTAAATAGGTAAACACTTGGGGAAAAAAAGCATAAAAAATTTCAAACCCTCAGCTATGCATGCAGCAGTTCTGTAACATGTGTAGCTACCTTCCTTAATTTCTTCATTTCTTCACTACCTGGCCCTCTATGATGGTATATTTTATGAAGCTTGATTAAAAATATGTCTCCCTAGTGTCAGATTCATGTGTGTGTTCTGTTTCACTTCACTTTGAAGCTGTGATTTTCTTACAGTTTTCGTGAAATTGGCTTGAGTTGTTCTTTATACTTTAATGGTAGTCCAGAAAAGCTGTCATTCACTATTTCACAAAGGTATTTCTCTACCCTCAGGTCATCATTTGAAATATCCTGTGGTGTTCGGATTCAAGTGCAAACCCTTCGTAACGCTTGGCAGCAGCCTCTGTTATGTAAAAGTGTATTGTGTGTGTGTGTGTGTGTCTCCTTTTGACCACTAATTAGGGCGACCATTTGGAAACTGGCCTTAATTACATTGGAATGCCTTGTGAACTCTTGCATGCTAAACTTGCTATCACACCACTGCTGTGTCCGTATGCTATATGGTTCGATCTCTGACTCACTAAACCATATTCGAACTGTTTAGCAGAAATACCTGTTTTGTTTTTGTTGTAGTCTAACTGTCCTTCCAACAAGCTAAAAGCTTGCATGCTTAATACCATGTGGATGTGTCTGTGGGGATGTGAAGCGATTAGACTTAATGCATGATGAGGAATGCTGCCCCTTTGGTTTGCATTGTTTTGAGTTACTTGTGAAGGAACAGTTGAATATGTGAATGGGCTCATTTGCTAATCAATGCCAGCTGCTCCAGTCCGAGTAACAGGGTGCTATTCGTATTCGAGCCACCTGATGACTGCTGTCTTTAGCTTTTCTCCCCATTACACATGCAGTAAATTCCTCAATACAGCTCACCGTGTCCTCGTTTTACTTCGTGCACATCTGTCAGAAATAAATTGCAGAATTTAATGTCCAGCAATTACAGAGTTTGAGATGCAGAGACATGTCTTATGGAAGAGAAAGGGGAAATAGTCATCATTCCTAAATCCTTTCGCCACAGATTCCTTTTTAATGGTGAACAGCTTTGCAGCCATACCAGTTCCTTAGATGTGTTGTATACGGAACAGGCTTTTACATGCTATACAACCCAGTAGTGTATATATTTGCCAATGTGTTCCATTGGTCCTATCAAAATGTAATAACTAATATTATTATTTGCAAAAGTCTTGTTTTACCTTTATAACGCAGTCCATTACTGTAGGATATACATAAGGTAACAGTTATAGTCAAGTTTCAGAAGGTTCTTGAGAATAGCTGTTTTCAATGTCCTTTATGTCTCAGTTTCCAGTTGAATTTCTGACATCATTTTCTAAGGTCATATTGGGAGGCAAAATACCCCTGTGCAAGGTCAAATTCCTGAAATTAAAGTAAACACTGTTGTTTAAATGCCCATTATTAAGACTAACTCTTCCACCTGATTGTCCAAACAGTTTGAAAAAATCTCCCAGAAGAGCAATAGCAAGAAAGTCCTGGGTTCGAGTCCGGGGCTTGGCAAGGGCATTTCTTTTAGGAGTTTGCGTGTTCTCCCTGTGCTGGTGCGGGTTTCTTCTGTGTGCTCTGGTTTCCCAAACCCCCAGGCAAGTCACACAGGAGCGCTAGGCGACCAGAAAAAAAAGATTTTTTTAGATAGAAAGAGAAAACCTAGCAACACAAGTAGGATTAAGTGGTTCAGCAACTTAATAAATAAATGAATAAATGAAACCCCTCTCCTGTCAAGCAATGATGTAGGTTGCATGATTACCAGTTTAAGCAATGGTACTATTGTTGGTATTGAAGTGCTGTAGGGAAAAAGGAACTCAAATCAAGTTAGAAATTTTAACCTCTAAGTCATGAGAATAGAAAACATTAGCAAATTATTACTGCATGTTATTGCAAGTCAGTATAATTCAGAATAGGGTTGCTAGAAGAGGAACATCGCCTTTTACTCTGACAGTGAAGTTGTGCAACTGTTTAATGCCGCATGACCTCGGCCTTGTCTTAATCAGGTAATACCTAGCGTACATTCCTCTCTCGAGTGTTGTTGATCCTGTGTTACATACTTGTTTTCTCTCCAGAAGAACTGTGCAAGGGAAGTTTGATTGTGCATTGGAATGTGTAAAGTACTATAAGAGGGTGTGCCAGGCTGGCAAGGGTAAAATATGAGCAGGGTACACATCTAATCTTTCTGCACGTTCAGAAAACCTTATGATGGTGGCAGCTATTGCCTGTTTACATTTCTGCATGGATTGACGCAAATTCTAATTGTGTGCTTTCCTGATCCTTTAAAAAAATAAAAAATTTGTGGAAATTCACAGTTATAGGTAGGACGTGTTATACTTCTTTGAGGTGGTTTCAAGCTTCTTGCCAATGTGCCTTTTATGCTTTGTCTGTTTCTTTCTTGAAAAACTGACGTATCCTTTACTTTATTTGGCTTTTAGCCCTCCCTTTACATTCCTCTTAAGCAGAGTATTACAACAAAAGCATACCAGTGTTTTAAACTCATGTCCACTCTGGCCTAATAGCACAGTAAAGCCTTCATTATACCCATCATAAAGTGGTGATTCGTGGGGAAGATGAGAGAGCAGAGTGTAGTCACCTGCAGGGAAAACTCCAGTGAAGAACTCTACCATAAATCAGCATGGTTTCTATGATTACTCACAGACTGGCCATCTAAAGCACCCACTCACTTTCCCAGGCATGTCTTCTGAGGCAGTTTCCATGTTATAAAATGATTCCATGGGCCAAAGCCAGCTTAATTTCAAGCATATGAATTTGTTATATGGATGTAATCATTTGAGACATCATTGTGTTCTAAAATCAAAATAATCGATTCAAGTATGTATGACTCAAACTTTTACGCACTATCTAAGGCACATGGTAGTCATCTAACAATGGACAACGTGTAGAGAGATGAGAAGCGTAGCCAAGATGGGTTGCCTAATCTGTATTGGCTTACGAGGAATGCTTTAAAAGTCTTCGAAAAATGTTGTCTGGAGTACTTCCAGATCAGTGCCAACTTCTGGAAAAGAGTCTGAAAATAAAAGACCTAATGGGAAAATGCCTGATTGAGATCGAAATGCTGCACCCACTGCCGTCATACCCATATAAAAATCCAAGCGTCATAACTCGTGGCTCAAGAAGTCGAAGAATATTTCACATTCTCACATGCCAATTGTTTTCATACTTGAACAAATACTTTAATAGCTCACTGTTTGTGATAAAAGAAAATGAGAAACAATTTTAAAGAAGAATGCTTCGGCGTTAGCTTTCATCCACCACATTGGTAATATCTGGATGATTATCATTTGTAAAAAGAAAATAATAAATAAATAGAGAGCCTACTCATCAAGGCACAACTGCATTGGACAGGTCATGTATCCAGAATGCCAGCCACACGCATCCCCAAAGCTTTGCTGTATGGTGAGCTCAAACAAGAGAAGAGGAATGTTGGGAGACCCCGACTCAGGAACTCTGACACACCAAAGAAACGTCTCAAGTTGTGTGACCTTGACTGGCAGCATCAAGCACCGGATCTTGAACAAAGGTGTAGAAAGATTCAAAGAGAGAGAGATCAACGACATCAAGACCGAAAGAGTGAGAAAAACCCGAACAGACAAATAAACAAAAAAATGATAACGACAATGAATGCGCTTTCAAGTGCCAAATTTGTGGGAGAGGCTGTAGGTCGCGGATCAAGTGACACGTCATGATAGGACTCATCCATTGGCACCAATGGGTAACTCCACTGTCATCATTTGTAAAAAACAAAAGAAAAAACAAGATATACCTTAAAATGGTTTTATAATGGCCATCTATGGTCAGGTCTCTAAATAAACATGTGAACTGTGCTTAGCATAGTGTAAAAGAATGCCACTGTTCATATCTGTACCTATTAAGAGCTCCAAATATTCATCTTTTTATGTGTATCTGTATACAGATTGAAACATTGGAAAAACCCACAGATAAAAATCGCAGTGCTGACAGCATGGTTGGAGAGCATGGACTGATTTTTGGGTAAAAATTTTTTCTGTAGGTATTTTCCCCCGAATAATTCTAAAATTAACAAAACTATTTGCAGTAACAGTCCCGACTAATGCTTGAGGCATTAGGTTCAAGCCCGAGTACTACCAAGCTGCCTCTGTTGGGGCTTTAAGCAAGGCCCTTAACCCTGGTTGCCCTTAAACCCTTAACTGCTCAGTTAAAACATTTAAAACAATGTTGCATTGGATAAATATGTCTTCCAAATGTCATGAATGTAAATGTAAATACATCTGATATAGCTTAGGATGCATTTGTTACAATATTCTTTTAATGGAGTAAATGCCATCTGCATAGAAAGGATACACACACACTCATGTCCCATCCATCTCTGAGCAGGAAGTCGTAGCACACTGCTTCTGAAAGTCTGTAGGGTGAGCCAGAGGAATGTAAGGAATGCAGATCCCCAGCAGGATAGCATACAATATTAGTGAAAATGCTAATGTGTGCTCACACAATGCCTGCAAACTCCTACTGAGTTAATGGTCAATAGGACAGCTGTTAACTTTGATCTTTATTTTGTTCAAACAGATGGATGGCGGACATATTTATATGTATGCACACTTTTCCCCCCCAAGTCGTTTTATAAATTACATAACCATGCACACAGTGTGTCCCAGGAAGGCAATGAATGTGTGGTTATAGCCAACGTGATGAGTTCCTTGTTTGGTTGTGTGGGATGGAAAGAATTAGAGAAACAGAGGTGTGTTTTGAACAGGCTTCGGCCCTTTCCCACGGCCTTCACATTACTGATATGTCCTCTTTCTGCTCTCTATGTGGTGGACAGATGGCAGAGGTACTGAGAGCAAGTCTTATCTGCCGCCTGCTGATGCACTGCCTGAGAAAGTTCCAGGCCTGTTCATGACATCAACCGCTCCATCGGCCGCCTGATGAGGGATATCAGTGGGTCAGAGTCACTTCTCCTTCCTGTCCTACTCCTACAATATGAGCAGCACCCAACCCCCTGACACACACACATACACACACACACAATGCATGAAAAAACTGTCGTCCCAGGTCCAACCCCATCATTTGAACCTGTAGAACTTTGACCTCATACTTCGGATTGTGTGCGTGGGTATGTGCACGTGTGTGCATGTTTCCTCATTCCTGCTGCACACCCCCTCATTTCTCCCCTCTTTCTCCTGCCTGGCTCCGGTGATTTTGGACTAATGAAGGGTCAGCAGGAGCATTCCCATGGACAACCATACGATGTTTGCTCAGTTGGCCCACAGTGTTTTCTCAGGCCGTGCTCTGTAGCGGTGAGGGTCACACATGCTTAACGAGGGGGAAATAGCTCAATACAGAGAGTCTGATAATGTTGGGACTTGATTAGCATCGCTTTTCTCCAACTTTCTCCTTTATTCTCTTTTTTTTTCTTGAACATATTTTGTGTATTGAGCACTGCGTACTTACTGTGAAGCAAATTTTAATACTTTTTTCCAATTATTTCATACTAAATGGGCCAAGGTTCATATTCTGGTCATCGTATGTTATCAAATATGACTTTAATATGTTGATCTCATACCATTCATGGTATTTGCAGATGCCCTTTTCCAGAATGACTCAAGTTTATAATTTTTATACAACTAAGCAATTGAGCGGCAGCACGTTGGTGTTGTGGTTAGCACATCCGCAACACAGAAGAAGGTCCTGGGTTCTAGTCGTGGGCTCGGGCATTACCAATATCAGTGATATAAGCACATTACAGTGACATTTTATTGTCATTTTCATAATTTTAATAACATAAAAAATTCTGATGAGTCACACAGAAAAAGTAAGTACACCCTTACATTCATCACACCTTCAAATCCATAAGATAAAATCAGATTTTCCACATTAGGTGCAACTGATTAGAACCTTCAGCAGATGGAACTTTTCTTATTTAAACCTGACCTCTCAGGTCTGGTGTTCTCCTTTCTATTGAAATGTTTGGTTTTATTATGTTAAAATCAACAGATTGTGGAGGCCTGTAAGTTTGGTGAGGGAGTTAAAAAGATCTTTTGTTGAAATAAATCATTCCAGTGTAAGGAGAATTATCTCCAAATGCCATAGACTTCAAACGACTACCGCATTGGCCACCTGAGCAAATTCAACCCTTGAGCAGGCACTTTGATGTGAAAAGGAGTTTCCAATAACCCCAAATTTCAGCACAGAAGCTGTAGGTAGCTCTTTTACATCGATTAGTGTGAATGTGCATACGTGTACAAGTTTGATCTGCATGGAAGGTGTGCCAGAAAAAGACATTTGCTCTCCAAAAGAACATTAGAGCAAGACAAGAACAATTTCCATTTCCAATTTTCATATTTTTTCTATATGACTGCATCCCTGGTTTGAAAAGCTTTTTTTTTTTTATCCATGTCCAAATTCAGGTATGTGTACAGAAGTCAACTCAATAATTCATAAATGTGATTGTACAAATAATTTTGCTTTGCTTTCAATAACAATTTACAAGACATAAGTTTAATCATATTTGTGAATAGTAAACTCCTTTCCACCTATATTTTATAAATAAATATATGATATAGATCTTCATCAGTATGAGACCAATCACTCTTTAACCTTTCAAACTTGTGAAAAATACCCACCCACCACTGTCTGACATGTACTAAGAATGGCATTTTTAAATCACAGTAATGTTTAATCATCTTATTTGCTCTGGTGAGTCATATTAGCTCTGACCTCGAGTCCTGGTTACTTGCTGAAAACGTGTGCTTGTCTGAGTGTCTATGCGGCTCTGACCAGGAATGTCGGTCATGTAAAGCCTCCTGCCGAATGTAGCACACGGTGGAAGGCCTTGGAATGGAGACCACTCTGGAACGGTAAACATGCAACCCCTGTGTCTCCGGTTCCAGTCTCCTTGATTTCCCTCTTTTAGACGCCACGCTACATCACTGGAACGCTGAGAAATAAGTAGACATAATTAGCATACAACCGGAATAGTTTGAGAAGAAAGCTTCCCTCATCACCTGAGAGAGTCTTATTTATGGGCGCCGATAAATTTGACTGCTGTTACTGTGTCTGAACATCTTTAAGAACCCCAGTCTTTAGTGAGTTTTTTTTAGTCAAGCACTGTTCAAAACTATTACTGCATGAAAATGTGCAATGAAAAAAAGCAAAAAAAACAAAAACCAGTAATAAATCAATACAGCAGTGGAGGTTAGACAGTAGAATGTCCAAAAATGCATGTGTTGTTTAGCCACACGTTAACGGTACATATGCATGCTAACAAGTCTTATCTTATCAGACACACACGAGACATATGAGACTGGTTTCTGCTTGTCCTTTCCTCAACAAAGTGAGAGAAGAATGTGGAAATTCAGGTTTAATGTGGAGATCCATTACCCCCCCCCAACACCACCACCAAAAAGGGGAGTTTCATATAGGCATCATACTGACAGGAACACAGATAAAAAAATATATATTTTAAGAGCCAGCTTATACTGTGTTATGAGAGGAATGGTGGTTTAGTTCACATGGAATTTTACATGATCATTCTTTATCAACCTTGTGCTATTAAAAGTTGCCAAGCTCGATTGTGTAATCTTCATATCTTGCTGGTCAAATCTAAATTCTAGGAAACAAGCTGGAAATTGCATTATGGTGATTTTCATACTTTAACACATCATCTGTTTCTTGGAATAACTTTGCCGCCTCTGAGATCACGCAAGTTGTGATATTTACATTTGCCAAAATCCATATTGGACATTAGTATATACTACACCGGAATGGCACGATCTGATTGGTTTGCAAACTGGGGGATAATAAGCATTATAATATACTACATAGGAATGGAAAGTTCTGATTGGTTTGTGATCTGGGGGATAATAGACATTGTCCTGAGTGGATAGTGCTTGAATCGACATGGCGGACAAACACTCACGGTTTCTTGTGGTCATCAATTCAGAAATCCTAGAAATTGAAGATATGAAGAATGGTATGCAGTATGAGCCTAATGTTGTTAAAGGTAAAAAACAAATAAATAAATAAAAGTATTTCATTCTAACTTTGAATTAGTTTCTAAAGATGCCGTCGTGAAGCGCTTGTAAGGCTTATGACGGAGCAATCGATGTGATCACTGTCATGCATTACAAATGGAAAATAAACATAAAAATCTCATATTTGTTTGCTTTTGTGATGTTTCTGCATAGTAAATACTAAAATTTTGAATGACTTTTAATAGACACGTTAAGAACCATGCTTTGCTCACAGAGAACAGAGCTCAGCTGTCACTGTCATTCTTAAAATATGTAAAAAAAAAATTCTTGATTTAGTTTGCTTTTCTTATGATCCCGTGTGGTATATACTAAACAGATATTCGCCTCAGGCTTAGTGAATGTTGCGTCTTTGGGATAGTTAAGTGGCATCCAGCTCGCCTTTGGCAAATAATTGTTTAATGTCTTTGTTGAAAGAGCTGCTTAGCCAAATTTGAAAAGGGAAAAAACTCTCTTATCCCAGGTTTAGACAGTCAGTGACGTTGTAATGTATAGGTTTGAGGCTAATGCTTGTGTAGCTAACGAGATATTGTAAACTATTTGTACAAATAAAACTATTTGTACAAATTCATAATAATGTAAGAATTCGCAAAAAAACTATAAATCAAACTAGATTATATTGCATGAATATAAAACATACAGTACTCCACATTTAAATATTCATCACCTTATCCCAAGAGTTGTGCATATTGACACCAAGCTAATTGTGCAGTCAGGCATTGGTGCTTTAAACATGGGAGGGTGAACACACAATACTCCTACTATTCAAATGCTTATACTGGTTGCTTGTAAATTATTGCTAGACAACTGGGAAGTATGGATTCCAACCATGGTTAAGACTGATTATTTAGCAATCGAGCATGTAGATATTCTTAATATAGACTGTCAGCTGTCAAAATTATTAATATTTACCTCATAAGTCTTGATAAGTTACTAAGGAAAGCCTGCATACAACTCAAACTACACTGTAATTACATTAGCTATTGATTTTCAACCAAAGATATTAAGAAACGTCAATATTATGTTACAGCTTTTAGCTCAGAGAAATGTTTAATACCACAAAAGTGAGCTGCTTACATGAATTCTCTTTTGAACAAACTTTATCTTACCCGGTCCCTAGTTTAAAGTCTGTGTAATATCCAAGTGAGTGGGTTGTAATTTGATCGTACACAACAAAAGTGGGTGTGGTGTTAATGTTTCAGTCCTTTGACTAGTGTGGAACTTGGAATTTAAAAACATCCAAGGATGAAGAAGAAAGCTTGTTTAATGATACACCAAGACGATTTCTCCAGCAAACTTTCTGCACCACATATAACTTTCTGCACGCTCTACCCAAGCCCTACCCTTAAACTAAACCAAACAGAATATTTCAAGGATGTGAGAATGCGTCCGACACAGAAAATCTCTGGGTGAGTGCCACCTGTGTGAGTGGACAACTTCGGATTGTATCCAGACCTGATTCACTAGACATTGCTTGGAGTTCATAGTGTATATGAAAACATTCATTCATCCATCCATACATTTACCAAACCGTTTAATCCTAATAGGGTTGCGGGGAGGGTGGAGCCTATCTCAGTTTATTCTGGGGGAAGGCAAACTAGAACCCAGGACGTTCTTGCAGTGAGGCGAACTTACTATAAGCCACTGTGCCACCCCTATATATAAAATGTAAAAATTAAGTAAGTATTCCGCAGCATTTGTTGCAATAATATACATGTAATTATAATAGTAATAATAATACTAATAATGATGATACTTGTCATACTTGCTTGTTATTTCATGCTAGTGGTTTTGATAATAGTTAATTAATGGAAAAGCAAATACACAAGATCTCATGCTATCACTTCTGATCACCATTTTACCCGAAGTTATGAACAACAAAAACAATGACAAAAAAAGACACCCCTTAATGTGTTCTTATATTGGTGCTTAAAATTTCTGCTGCAAGAATATTTTCATGTCCTGTCTGCAAACAGGTTATAAACAAACAAAATGTACAGTTGCTGTGTAAGCCTTTCTCACTCATGAACATAGGCATGGGTGTTTGATAATCTTGTTTTCATTACTTGAAGAATCATCTGTAGCTGTGGGGCAATCTTGTTATTCAAGCAGGTCCTGGGTTTGAGGCTCGGGCTTGGGCTTGGGTTTACTCTGGGTACTCTGGTTTCCTCCCACAGTCCAAAGACATGCACGTTAGGCTGATTGGCTGTTCCAAATTGCCTGTAAGTGTGAATGGTTCTGTGTGTTGCCCTGTGATGATCTGGTGAGCTGTTCAGGGTGCCCCCCGCCTTCGCTCACAGTCAGCTGAGATAGGCACAGCCTCCCGCGAACCTAGTAGTAGTATTAAGTGGTTCAGCAAAGGAGTGAGTAAGATGAGTATCCACATTGCCATTTTTCTATATAAGGCTGAACTGGTTATTTGAAATGGGGATGGATGGCATACATTTTTGAGTAAAATATCATAAAAGCAGCAACATTTATACACTCCTGTTATTGGTGGGATTCTTTTTTTGGCCATGTCACATTTCTAACTCCACCATCTGACAACAACCAACTGTCACTTCATTGTTGAGTATATACATATATGAGCGTCTTGTGGCTGTGTTTTACCCTAAACACACACAATGGAGGTACCATTATTTCTCAGCTAGTGACATGAATTTCTGTCCTGCTTGAACATGTGACCCTCTCATACTACCTGCCATGCCTTCCATGGCTTCTTAAACTCTTAATGACACTTTTATTATTCATATACGCTTTCTTTTCAGTCTGACAACAGTGCTGCATTGCATGATGCTTTCATGTGACTTTCATGTATGTTCCTGCTTTCAGGAGTGTTTGTAATTCTGAAAGTATACAGGAAAGTGCATTCCTTAGGTCTTGCCGCATATTTCACTGAACATGCTATAACAGATAAAACTGGGCACAAAGAAGAGGGCAATCATGTGAACAGTCTTGTTCTTCTGTATTTGGAGTCAAATATTTTTCTTTGTAAACTATGTAAGATAATAAAGCCTATGTTCTTTTGCCAGATTAAATGGTCCAGAAATCCTGGGATAATTTTGGATTTTTTTAGTTGAGGTTACAATATTCAGAAAGCACGCTAAGACAAGTGGAAAGTAGACCTTCAGTTTCACTTTGTCTATCCTGATCTAATTTTAGAAATTTCCTTCAGCTCATCTTATATTCTTAAAGACCAAGTGGCAGTTATCTTGAAACAACGATGAATCCACTTAAAGAAATATCGACTTTAATGGACAATACAAATAAAATGCCCTTTTTCTTATTTAGATCATAAAACAATTGTGCAATCATTGCATTTGGTTCATTCATTTATTTATTTGGCGAACTGCTTAATCCTTCTATGGTCACAGGGAGGCTGGAGCCTATCTCAGCCAACTCTGGGTGAGGGCAAAGTACACCTTAATCAGCTTGCCAGTCAGTCACTGGACCAACACACACAACCATTCACACTCACGCCTAGGGGGAATCTGGAGCAGGCAATTAGCTTAATGTGCATGTCTTTGGACTGTGGTATGAAACGGGAATACCCTGAGGAAACTCACTCAAGGACAGGGAGACAACTCCACACAGAAATGCCCTCGCCGTGCCTGGGACGTGAACCCAGGACCTTCTTGCTGCCACCGTGCCGCCCTAACACGTGGTAGATTTTTCTAAATTGAGAAATGTTCTTCATCGTCCACAACACTTAGAAAAGACTTAAAGCCAACAAAACACAAATGGATGTTTAACAGTTGCTTCTCTCTTTCTATGTAAAATATCTTTTTTTCAGGTTCTCTAGCTCTCCTTTTCACTTGCCTGGGGGTTGGGAAGGGTTGCAGGGGTGAGAATATTTTGGTCTCAGGTAACTTCAGTAAGAAAGAAAGTCTTCTTGAGTCATCGACACCAAGGGTGGTGAGACGGTTGGTGTTAAAAGCATTGTACTGTCCCTGTGATTCCTTTGTGCTCTCTTGGCCTGCGGCTCTGCAGCCCCATTTCCTCCTGTCCACTGAAATTCTAATTGTCCTAATGTTTAAAGGTGAGTTGACTTTTGATGAGAACACCAGCAAAGGGTATAGGAAACAAAGGTGAGTTTCATGGGGTCTGGATGTCTAAGATGCTTCTGGTCCTGGTATTCGCTCTTTACACGGCGGCCTAGACTGGGTGCAAAATAGTTTTTCCTGGCATTCAACAGCCCACAGTTGAATTTCTGACACAGTAAAGCTTTTAAAAGAACAGCTTCTACTCAAATTCTTCCAGTGAAATTCTACGAGATGTGTTTGTGAAACAGTTATGCAAGATATTTCACGGGGCGTTATCCATTAATGAACTTTTGTTACTTACAAAAAGCCTTTCTACACACATCAACTTACTCTCTTTGTCCTTGGGTGCATATTTGTCTCACATGCTGTGTGTGGGTTACTTTCATGAGCACAAGATTTTAGGTGTACGTGTGTGTCTTGTATTGAATGTGTGTATGTATAGTCGGAAGTACTTGCTCCAGACAGCGAGCTAGAAAACGACAGGAATTGCGCTCTGAAATCTCAGGAAATGTCCGTAATTTTTGTCCGCATTCCTTTGCAGTTGAGTGAGCCTCCCATCCCCAGTGCCTCCTATTAGGAAGTGAGGAACAATGGAAGCAGAGTGGCAGAAACACGTAGGCAGACAGACGGCTCGAGGTGGAGGGGGCTGTAGAGTCAGAGCCATTATTTCTTCCCCCTCTTCCTCATCCAGCAGTCCATTTAGAGCAGCAGCCAGTCTGGACCACTCACAATGCAGAACAATGACTAGATGCTAAGTTTAACTTCAGGATACAATGTTTAAACCAGGAATATCAAAAAAAATCTATCGAAATAAATTGCAATTAATTGAAGGGCAAATAACTGTCTAAAAAAGACAACAAAGTGGTTAGTCATGGGTGATTCCATGATTGGTGCAATTTCTAACTCTTAAAAATGAAAGTTCCATTCTTTAGTCATTGAGTCCAAGAAAACATATTTTAACCATTCATAATCACTTCTCAGGTAACAGGTTTATTATTTTTAATTTTTTTTAATAAGAAAATGACTTCAGTTTGCTTTCAAATGAGTAACAGAGTTAAGTCAAATGCACAAAAATGTGGTTACCTAGCATCCAGGCTAATAACATGAGAACAAGGATACTCTTATGCTTTGCTTATTTTAAAACAATCAACCAGGATAACAGTGTTGTACTTTTAAAGTGGCTTCATCAGTTAGTATGAGAATATCACTGAAAATAAAAAAGAATTATATAAAAAAAAAAAAAACGTTTTTTCCTTCTAATGATCAGGAATTTGGGATGTTGCAACTTCCAGTTGAATGTGTGACTTGTGGATCCTTCCAAATATTTCACAGGGCTAAATGCGTATTGAAATGTACTTTTTTGTGAATGACTCATGGAAAAGGAAAAGGATGTTTCAAACATGAGATGTTAAATGATTCACACATTCATGCAAAAAAAAGACTGAAGTTCTTTCTGAAGTTGTTGGGCTGAACAGTTAATGTTATAGGCAGGTTTCAAGTTAAATTTTGAAGGGCACTTTTCCTGTGTCCTTCAAAATTTGGAAAAGGACCGAGATGGCCATAGCAGAAACTTGATTCTGTGGTCCATGATGATATTTACCCCAACAAAGTTTTCAGGGCCTTTGGAGGGAAAACTGCCCCACAGAATCATAGATAAACACTGGGGATAAAATAAACTTCACTCCTTTTGCAGGCGAGTTTACAATAATTTCAATTGATGTCCACTTTTTTATTATTGCTCTAGCAGTAGAAATGGGCTTTTCAGGCTATATAATAATTTTTTTTATAACCATTCCCTGACATATGAAGGTGAACACATTTCATCCTCATTCAGTTTGTGCATTCTCTTATCTTTCCCATGTTGATGGGTGACTAAGGGAATTTGGCCTCTGTCACCTCATATTTGTACCAAAGTTCATCAGGAAGATTTTTCTACCTTGAAAATTTCCGATCAATTTAAAAATATACAATTGCTTAAAAGACTTAGTGCTCAGTGGTTAAGGTTCTGGGTTACTGATCAGATGGTTATACAATGAGATAAATGAGATAAAAATGTAAGTCACTTTGGATAAGGGCATCTGCCAAATGCTGTAGATGTAAATTTGGTTCACTATCAGTTCCATTGGTGCCAAAAATTGTGTTTTGTTCAATGTGTAATTATAAATAATTAGTTTTTCTCTGAATAAATTTATTTCAATTAAATATAGATTTTTCTCATTTTGTCAGTTTCTTTTTTAAAAACCATTTTCGGTAGTCTTGAAAAATTGCACCTACATACTGTATACAGTATATGTGGTTCCCATGAGGTTTATGTTAAGAACTTTACATAATAACCCAGATTGTGCTTTTCGTGCAAGAAAGTGTCTACATTCTAAATCTCAGTATAGCTGAAAATGCCTTACTGTTAAATAAGACACTAGTGAAAGCTATACTTTTTACTTGTGTCATATCTAATTCAGCAAAAACAGCTGCTCGCCCTTTACGCGTCACTGAATCGCTATCAGATGTTTAGCATGAATAAAGGACATTCCAAATTATAAACTATATATTTCCTATGTTTCAGTTTACTAACGTGCCAGAGAAAGTCAGATTCATATCAGCTAATAAGTAAATGTCCATTGTGTGATAAATAAACCCTAGATGGCAGGTACAGTTAGCATTCTACACAATAAAAAGAGATTACATTCAGCAGCTGGGTGCTGTGACACACTGCCCATCCCCACCACCTGGCCTGAGTGCTGTGTGTGTGTGTGTGTGTGTGTGTGTGTGTGTGTGTGTGTGTGTGTGTATAAGTGTGTATGCGTATGTATATATGTGTGTGTGTGTATATGTATATATATGTATATGTGTATATGTATATATATGTGTACATGTATATATATGTGTACATGTGTGTGTATATGTATATATATG
>JBCNYH010000006.1:13078647-13098734 GCA_039654325.1 Tandanus tandanus | reverse complement strand
GTGTGTGTGTGTGTGTGTGTGTGAGAGAGAGAGAGAGAGAGAGAGAGAGAGAGGTGTGTGTGTGTGTGTGTGTTTGTGTGTGTGTGTGCTGTCACTAGGCTACAGGCTTAAAAGTATTTCAGCCTGAGGCTCTCTGGAACGTATGGCCTTGAGAGACAACTTTATCTGCTCAGGAAGTTATCGGTTAGCAGACCATCTGCTCTTAGAAGGATCTGCAAAGAGATGAAAGCTGATCCCTTCTCTTATTGATCTTCTGTTGAAGATAAAGCTAGGCGTACTCAAAAAGGAGGGGTTTACAGTCACTTCCGCTCATGCTGTATGATCATGTTACTGCAGGACAGAACCAGAAGGTGTGTATGGTGTTAGACCATACAGCTTTTATTCAGTGAAGGGTCACATCTTATAAATTGCTGCTAAAGTGGTTCTTGCATTCGCCCTTTTTTCTTGCTTTACTTTAAATGTGTTTTTTCTGTACATATTTCTCCATTTCTTTCTTTGTTTCTTTCTTTCTCTGTCTTTCTTAACGAACCTGTGGATTTTCAAAATGCAAATCTAGTTTCCAGCTTTTACTCTTATCCTTTCTAAATCCAACATGTATACTGGGACAAAAAAAGCAGTGGTTAGCATGTTCGCCTCATGTCAAAAAGGCCCAGGTTCAATTCCCGGGCTCGGACGTTTTTGTGTGGAGTATGCATGTTCTTCCCGTGCTTGCGTGGGTTTCCTCTGGGTCCTCCGGTTTTCTCCCACAGTGCATGTTTTTGGACGACATTAATCCTAATTAGGGTCAGGGGGAGGCTACACCTATTGCAGCCAACTCTAGGTGTAGCCTCCCCCTGACCCTAATTAGGAATAAGCGGCTTAGTAAATGTATGAATGAGTATATCTGAACAAGCAAGCATTTCACCTTCTTTGATACGGTGCTTTAAGATAAAGGAGATATACTCCAAATGACATACAACATTATCATTTTGTGGTCATTTTGATAATTTTAATAAAAAAATTTAAAAGGTTCCAGATTAGGTACCATTGATTGATTTGAACCTCCTGCAGGTTGAACCTGTCTGATTTAGTAACTTATAGTGTAATATATTTATATGGGATTTATATGTTCCCAAGATCGATAGAAAAATAGATATGTAGATAGAGAGACAGGGTGATAGATAGATAGATATGTAGGTTGATGGATAGATAGATAGATAGGTTGATAGATAGATATGTAGGTTGATGGATGGATGGATGGATGGATCGACAGACAGACACCAAAACTTTATTGAAGCTGAGGGAGATTCTAGTATTACAAAAGTGGTACAACAAACATTTGCAAATAACATAAATGTAATTAAAAATTTAAATACTGCAAAAGAGAATATATAAAATGGCCAGCCATGTCTCTCACTGTCTATGGTGAGAGGCATGTAAAAGAACCATTGCTGACTTTCGTTAAGAGTAGGCTGCATTTCCGTTAGCTTGTTTCTGCCCTTCGATGGCCTGGCAAGCTGTCCAGGGTGTACTCTGCCCTCGCCCAGAGTCGGCTGAGATGGGCGCCAGCCTCCTCTCGACCCTAATTAGGATTAATTGGTTCAGAAAATGAACGAACGAGCGATGACATTCTAAATCATTTCTCTTTCCTTCCTCTCTAATTTTAGTTCAAATTAAAAGTTTTCTGGCAAACTTGTGTATACCTTTAATTGATATTTTTCAAAGATAGAAATGTTTTACAATTATACAGAACACCTTATAAGTCACATAAAGTAAAACCCTACATCCACAGGAGTCTGTTAACATTTTACCAAGGTTTACACAATACAACAAGTAATGTGAAGAGGTTGCTTTAAAAAAATAAATAATAATAGATGATTTATATCAGTAACCAACTGATTATTAATAATAAACCTAAATACAAATAAATAAACCTAACTAAACCACTGACTTGAACGCAGCCCTATTCTTATTGTGCCTGGTCGAATAAAGTGCATTTCCATTTTGCCTTTGTCACAACAGCTCCTTATGTTGCAAGACAGAGCAGAGAGGCTGCAAGGCACGTCAGACCATGCTGATCTCCCACCTGCTTCTGCTCTAATAGGCGTGAGGAATGTGGAGCGAAAGTGAGAGAATACCTCTCATTGATAAAGCTGCTCAGAGGAGGACAGGTGCTGCGACCACAGCTTTGTTCGGGCCTGGCTGGGAGTGGGGCCGGGGGATGAGGACTGTTGATAAACATGTTAAAGGCATCGAGTTTGAAGCAGTGAGTCAGAAGATGGGGATTGGTGTGGAAGGCTCGTTTTTTTTTTTTTCTTCATACAAAACCTTCTGATGTTTTCCATCTGTGTATACATTGTGTTTGTATTTTCTTCATGCTGGAATTTTTACACCAAATTTAGTATAAACTGAATTTGTCAGTAGTAGTTAACACTAAATGTGTCACTCAGTAATGTGTATGTGTGCAGTGTTCTTCCTGTAAGAAAATATTTCAGAGAAAGTGATGTTTCCTGCTGTCCTCACACACCATATGGCGCTGGAGGATGGACAGGTGCAGCTCATGTTAAGGCTGCGGGTTCAACTTCCTCTCGCTTTGTTTACATAAAAACAGCAGCACCCTCCAATCCCACATCCCAAGCCACTTACCAATCATCTACACAAATACCCTAATGGCTTTAAAAAGACATTGAAAGAGTACTTAAAAACCATTATACAAAAGTGATAACTTGTGCTTTCTCTGTGAGACTGACGACTTATATTTTAAGTCCAATTTTTTTTTTTGTCTAAATGAGAAACATTTATAAAATGAAATTGTTGGTAGGTTTACACACTGATGAGGGAAATCATGGACTGCCTGCTTTTATTGCTAGAAATTGACCCTGTGTGTACTAACCTCTGCCTGATGATGGCTTAGCTTTGTCCTCAAACATCATCATAAGAAATGGAATCTTGTCCCAATCTTAAAAAGCTGTTGTTTATAATACAAACGAGAGAGCTCAGAGTACTGGAATACGTTTACGTGACACTGATAACATGGAATGTCTACCTGAAGTGATCATAAGGGCAAGTTCCAACATGACTCATTTTTCAGTAATCAGCATCCGTGCTGTTCTGTTGTTTTCCCAATAACACAAAGCTTAACTTTTTTCACCTTGAAGTAGTACAGTGGAAAAAAAACAACCAAAAAACCCCAAACACATGTCAACACAACTCTCCATGTAATGCAACACATCCACACTGCATTAACATAGATGTAGAATCTTTCATGCTTGTAAAAGTGTAGAATGAAAGGTGGAATTAGATGCCAACTAGGACTTGTCTCTGCTTTTTTTTTTCTTTGAGTAAATGTCAGGGTGTAATTCATACTGATCAGAGCTGCTGTCTTCAGTCTTAAACACACACTGCTCCTTTGTTCTTTGTGTGGACTCTAAGGTGCAGGCCAAAGCTGCCTTTGTACTCTTTTTTTTTTTTTTTTTTTTTTTATGGTGCAGGAGAAAGTTGTAACCTGCCTTTGAAGGTGGCTGTCAGTGGGACATTTGGGTCCAATTAAGATCTGAAAGAACAGACGTCACATGTATGTCACAGAAACCAGGAAATGAGCCTTATTTTGGGTAAGCACCTGGAGAACTGATACTGATATTTATATTTCAAGTCCAGGTCAGTAACGTGATGCACAGTATTTCAATTATGTACAGTATTTCTGTGACAAGCAGCTCAGTTCCCAGCTGATGTTCAATGCTAATTTACTAGTTATTAGGGGTGTGCAGAGCACCCAGTATTTGTATTTGTTAAGGCAAAATAACAGCCGTGGGGCAACCGTGGCCTAATGTTTAGATAAGTGGGTTTGGGACTAAAAGGCTGCTGGTTCGATTCCTGAACCAGCAGGAAAAATGTGTGGCAGCAGCGGGGGAGTGGAGTGGGGTTGAGCTGCACCTTCCTTTCCTCCACCTTCATGGCTGAAGCGGCTTGAGCAAGGCACCTAACCCTCAACTGCTCTCCAGGCGCCGCACTGTGTGGCAGCCCACTGCTCCAAATGTGCTTGCTAACATCGGATGGGTTAAATGCTAACTTTCCCTTGTGGGATTGATACAGTATATCAAAATCAAATAAAAATTCAAATGTAAACCATTGTAAACCATTCAAACCAGTGTAGCGTTTGCTAAGCTGAAATACGTGCACAGCAACTTTGCCAGAATCACAATGCTATATGTGCAAGTGTTAACACACAGCAATGAGCACAGCAAATAAATTGGCTAGTAATGTTAGCTTACTACACTGACAGAGCTAATAGACTGCTCTCCCAACAAATCTCTTCTTCTATGGCAGGTTATCAGCATGATTTCCTGAATTCAATTCTATTTCGCAAGGTCCTGATTTCAATTCAATTCAGTGTTGATTCAGAAAGGGATATTTCAGATATTTCACAGATATTTTAGTTACAGGACCAATTTTGATTGAACATATTTGATATTCAGAAAACAAATGCTGTAAATTGTACAAGGACCCAAACCGTAATGTACCCTTTTTATTTAACATTTACTACAAATAACACATTCCATGTTTTTACATATAAATGTTTGTTATATTATAAATAATAATTTAGACTTTATTGGGGCTCTCCTGTTTGGCCCAGTAAATGGATCATTTAAGCTTTGATGGTCAAACCCCAAATGACTCCTTGCTCCCTATACAAGTGCACTCTGTAATGTATGAAGTAAGGGCTGCACTAGTCTAGTACACTACAATTATATGTTGATTTAGAGAATGCCTAAAATTGTAGCTTCTTTTAAGGACTTTGTGAGTTGTTTTTGCCAAAGAACCTGTAGAAGCAGTAGAAAAATCCTTGTTTTCCAAAAATCCTACTGATTTAAGGATTCTGAGATCAGAATTTTGTAGCTCTCCAAGGGCAGTTATGAGTGTTTCTTTTCTGGCTAAAAAGGTTCCCTTATTGATTTGAGAAGAAATAAGGATTTAGTCTTGTTGTTGTTTGGATGTTGTATATGGTGAAAAGTAGTACTGTGTGTTTTCTTACCATATTTCCCCTTTTTCTTCTCTCACACAGCCAGTACTATGGTCAGCACAAGCTTGTACAGAGCAAGTATACACCCCACCGTGCTCACATTAGGAAAATCAGATACCTGACATGTAGATACTTTTCCTTTTTATTCCTGAATATGATTCATCTTAAAATTATTTGTATGAAGTAAATAATTGTAAAATATTAATACTCTGCCTTTTCAAATGCCATATTTGGACTTGGCTCCAGCCCTAGTTATAGAAACGGTACTTAAGGATATGATTGTTTCTCATTTATGGAAGCAGTCTTTAGTGTTTGTACTTTGTAACATTTTTATGCAAGGGTTTAAGGCAAGGAAAAGTCTGCAGGGTCTTGTGTGTTGTGGCTTTTCAGTGAAGTTCTGTCCCAGAACATCTCACAACAGGTATAAAACAGGGCCATGACAGAAAACACGGGCAAATTCCTAGGACAGTGGTGGGTGTGTCATATGAAACTCACCTGTTGTGCGACAGAAAATGCCATCATGGCGTTTGGAAAATGTTCTTTTCATCTCGGAGGCAATTCTTGATGTCATCTTTCCTAGATCTGTTGTGCGATGCCCTACGATGTCCTATGGCTGCGTAATGATATACATGTGAACTTCCTTTGTTTAGGTCATCAGATGCTCTCAGAATCGTACAGTTTTCTTACAATAGTACTATGTTTGCTCCAAGTTAAACTTACAGGACTTCCTTATATACCCATGTGAATTGTACAATATTTTGTACACAAAATGTTGTTGACAGTTTTACTTTGGTCTTACGTACATAATGAAACATGGATACAGCAGTCGTACGTGAACCGAGAATCACACGAATATCCTACAATTATTTTTTCATATCACTTTTATATGAATGTTCTCCTTACAGTCCTGCCCTGTTTTGACAGATGTATATAAGACATATTTTATATGTGAAGACCAACTACGCAGCTTTCAAATCCACCTCAGACAAACCTATATCAGTCCCTTCTGTTATAGCTTCATGAAATTTGTGTGAGAAAAACACATGAACCTGCAAAAAATGGTTTACATGAACCTGCAAAAAATTTAAACATAGTAATGATTTAAGTTTCTGAGTAAAAAAATGGATAGCATTGACATGCTGATGCCGTTAAAAGAGACAATGACATGATGGGTTAAGTCATACTGGATTATATCACACCATCTTGTTGATTATTTTCTGTAACAATATGTTCTGTCATGATTTATTAATCACATAAAACAATGATAATGATAGCAAAAAAATGATAGCTTATCATATAGGGCTGTACACTGTGAGTGTATGATGAACATTCAGTATAGATTTGAGGTATCTACAGTAAATCTTAAGTCCCCATGCTAGTAATAGTGGATTATGTCATTTATAAAGTAGTCTTACTAGGTACATGTGTGGTGTTTAGCAGACATCCTTACTTAGAGAAGTGCTTTGAACTATGTGGTGTGTGCAATAGTTCAAATTTCCTTTTCGCCCCATTTCTAAGACGGCTTATTTCTAAGACGGGAAATTAAACCTGATGTTAGTGTGAGTGTTTCTAATTACAGCATAACAATAAATGGTTGTATAAGGTACCAGTCTCAGACATAATCCTGACTAACTAACAGCCTGTTTCTCTGGTCTAGTTTGTGAAAATTTCAGGGTTTTTTTTTTGTTTGTTTTTTTGTTTTTTGTTTTTTTTTACATGAAAACACTGATGGAGATTAACACTTAAAAATAATACTGTTATATCCTCTTCTTGCACCTTCTTGTAACATACATCATGCATAAAACTGAAATGCGTATGTGGAAAACATGATGCAGAAAACATGAGTGACAGCTGAGAAAACGGTCCAGATGACTGATAGAAAGGTGAGGACAATGCAGGGCAGTGATGAGGATGGTCACAGACAATTTCAATTTTCTAAGAGGAACTTAAGGATGCATGCAGCTGTCGTGTGTGTGTGTGTGTGTGTGTGTGTGTGTGTGTGTGTGTGTGTTTAAGAGAGAAAAAGAGTGGGGATGGGGGCTTATTGGGCCATTAGTGGTCACAGTGGCCCTCTGGCAATGATGAATTTGGTTAGGCAAATGAGAGGTCAGTGGGCTTGGGGAAATATGGCTGATTAGGATCTTCTCTCCTCTAGCAGCTGCACTCTGACCCCTGATAAGTTATGACCTCTGGGCACATTGGCTCTGGTGCATAGATCCATTCTGATAAAGACTAACGAATGAAGGTGACTCTGAGGGAAAATATATTTATATTTATAAGTGTAAAACAGTTTGTAGAGTTTTTATATATGTGTACTAATGAATGTATCTGAAGCAGAGAGGTTCCTCTTAAGCCACTGAGGTTCAGTTATGTGGATAAATGGTGTTCATTTGTTAACAATATAAATACAAAAAGCACAGTGTGTTTTGAATGGAAATGGGGATCATTAGCTGTACTGTGAAGTGCTTAAGCTTGAGTTGTCAGTGGTTGATCTGTTTGTCGTCACTGCTCTGGTGAGGAATTCATGCTGTAGGCAGGTGCACTCTGAGTCTATTCAACGGCACACGCTTGTGTAAATACAGTTTAAGACCAGTTGTTTAACACACTCCTCGCACCATTCTGGTGTTTGCTGGTTGTCTGTTACAGCCCTCGCAAACAGTAAGAGCTCTGTGTTCATTTAGGAAAGTCAACAACATCCTACTTCTGCCATTCATCAGCCTCTTGATAATATTTACTGTTACTTAAAACATGTTTACCATTTAACTGTTTTAGATAAGTTACATTTTGATTGATTTCTTAATGGCAACCATCCTTCTTAGCATAACTGTTATGTTAAACTATGCTTAATACTAATACTTAATAATAACAATAATAATAATAACAATAATAATAATTACTTATGTCCGGTGCTTGCGTGGGTTTCCTCTGGGTACTCCGGTTACCTCTCACAGTCCAAAAACATGCACAGTAATCTGATTGGCAGTCCCAAATTGCCCCAGGTGTGAGTGTGAATGCTTGTATGTGTGTTGGCCCTGCAATGGCCTGGTGAGCTGTTCAGGGAATACCCCTCCTTCGCCCAGAGTTGACTGACATAGGCACCGCCTCCCCGCGACTCTTATTAGGATTAAGCGGCTTAGAAAATGAATTACTTTTTGTTCTTGTTGTTGCTACTGCTGCTGTTTTTGCTGTTATATGGTATGCTTTGAGCACATTTCCTAAAAATTAAGCACTGGAAAACAAGAAGTATTACTAAGCATAGTTTAACATAGCAGTTATGCTAAGAAGGATGGTTATTATTTTGTTATTATTATTAAGGATGATGATGACGATGATTATTATTATGTTATTATTATTATTATTAATTTTTTTTTAAGTAATAATAAGTTATGTTATGATTTATTCTCTGCTCATTTGTTACAGGAATGTGTTTATGATTTGAATCTGGCCATAAAAGCCACACTTGGTTCCAGTATCATGTTATATTACTTCTTATCTTCATCTTTAAATGGGTTTCACTTGACATAACTTGAAAAAGAAAGCAAGTATGAGGGATATTTGTTAGAATGCCCTTAAAATTGCATTCTTTATATGCGTGTGTGTGTGTGTGTGTGTATATATATATATATATATATATATATATATATAATTTCTATTTTGGCTAATGGAATATGACATTTTGAATATATCTTAGTCAGATGTTAAATAATATCAGTGACTTTTTTAAAAACATTATTTGAAATATAACGATGCATTAGAATTTATACTATCACTAAACATTAGCAAAAGGGAGAAAATCCTATTGTTATGTAATCTCTATCCCATATGGATATGGACACACACACACACACACACACACTGCTTCTATTGTGTTGTGTACATGCAGCAGCTCAGGCATTCAAGCGTGTAGAAGTGTTGTTTGTCAAGAAAAGCCTAATTAAGTAGAAAATGTGTGCACCCCTCCTCACCCCCTTCTTTTCCTGGCCATAATAGCGGACACGGCGGCCCCCTTTGCTCATGCTAATGTGTGGAATGCAGCCATTTCCTCCCTGTGGAGAAAGACAAAGAGAGTCAAGGTCGAGCCAGTCGGGTCCATCTTTCATTCACCTCTGACCTATCATTGCTGGACAAACAATATCGTGCGTGTCAATATTCATACTAGTAGTATGTCTTTAGTACATTGCGCTTCTAGGAATATGGCCATTATCTGCAGTAAGTAAGAGCGTTATTATTATCGTCAACATCATCACCACCATCATTGTCATCTTCATCACCGGACAACTGCTAGAGTAGACAGATTAGAGAAACTGTGAGGACTGGATTATTCCATGCACGGGCTTGTGCAGTGATTCACACTTACACATGGTTAATCATTAACACATGGATAACTGTACAAAATACTGTAAAAATCGGATGGTATTGTGCTTGTGTCTGAACACACACTTTAATGTGTTTAGTTGTGGGGAAAAAATGAATATGTTCTACAGAAAATAGCTTACCTTTAAATTCCCTCTTTACAGCTAATATGGTGAATCAGTCAACATTTGTTTCCTGTTCCTTTAATTTACACTGGCAGTTCAAGCAGCCAATAAACGAAATCATCCCAACAATCATGTTAAATGGAGAGAAGTTTACAGAGCCAGTTCAAGAGGTCTATCAGATTATGATATATTTCCAGGATAATATGCCTGTGTCTATTATTTTTTTGTAACGTCATTTTTTTATGAAGTAGGTGTATTTTGAAGCAAATGAATGCTTTCAGACATACACAATGCTAAGTGTATAACCTTCCCCAACCTGGTAGCACTATTAGCCTACTAGCTCCAGTACAAAACTGATACTTCATAGTTATACTTCAGATCTTAACATATTGGCTGCATTTGTTGGCTTTATTTTCCTGCTAAACAACTAAATTTACTAATCAAGAGAAGCATGTTGTGCCTTTTTCATAACACAGTTTGAAAGTGGATTGTTTTGGGCTTTGGCTAACACTCGGCGATTAGTGTGAAAAATTCAAATGTACCTAAAGTTTATTCCAGACTTTGTCTTTTCTTCAATTTATCACCTTTTTTTTCTGTAAGGTATTTGTGTTCACACTCAGCTACACACTCCCTACTCTACCTCATGAACACATGATACTGGTTTGCACTTTCATTGATACATTCTGCACTATATTATTCTCCACTACACTGTACACTTCTTTTTATACTATATTGTCACTTTGCATTTTGCTCTTTTGCACATATATCCCTACAGTCTATTTCATCACTTATATTCACCTGTATTTGCCTACATTTTTGTAAAAACCTACATAAATGCTTCTCTGTACAGTGAGTGATTTAGACCAAGTCAAATTCCTTGTTTGTGTTCAAAACCTGGCAAATAAAGCTGATTCTGATTGTGATTCTGACTGGAAACAGCACCACAGACAGCGAACACATGATCAGTGAGTATCTACACTTTTAGGAATCTAACTGCACACAAGAACAAGTGAGAACGTTCTACAAAGCCGCTGTGCTTTCAGTCAGTATTTGAACCTGCTTGTGTCGTGTGGTTGTTCGTAGAGTTCACCGTCCCTCAGGCATGTTCGGTATAACTGAGATGAGATCAGATCCATCGACCAATAAAAATCTCATTCAGTAACATTCGGATGTATGTATGTATGTATGAGAAAGAGCACACATAGATGTCGGTGCATAATGCCAGTGTTGGTCTATACTATGTGAATTTTAACAGCCTTTTCTCAAGTACATATGTGCATATAGGGTGTGTGTGTGTGTGTGTGTGTGTGTGTGTGTGTGTGTGTGTGTGTGTGTGTAAATCATATCAGGGTGTAATGGGGGGTTGTCCATTCGGGAGCAGATGGTAGACCTCTCGCTGTAATGTCTGCCATGGGGATAACAATACGTCTCTCTGAAAGCTTATTAAGGGGGTGGGCTATTTCACTCTATGGACAGCTGGCAGGCAGCATGCCTCCAACACACACACCCCTCCCTCACTGTCCACACAGACACACACTCAGCAATCAACTAATATGGGGTAGGATTTCAATATTAACCATCAAACAGAAAAGCCTAAAATCTATGCTTTATTAAATCCATCCTTTACTTCACAGAGCACCACAAAAGTCCTGCTTCTATTCCACATCTATTATCCCCAGTTCTGGAGTCTGGCTTAGCACCTACTAGTAAACAATTCGAGAGTGGAAAGAAATCTTACTAACCTAGAAGAAGTATAATGTCTTGCAGCCATTTAACATCAGTCCATTTTATCTTGTAGGGGCTTTCTGCCATACATTTGTTATTTTTTTTTCCTCTACTAAGAGAGTGATAATGCAGGAAAAGAAAGTCTCTTTCTGTTCTTGCACTGGTGTAAAAAAGAAAAGTAGGAAATAGACTTAAATTGGATGCATGAATCAATTAAATTCAACTTATGTTTCAATTATTATTATTATTATTATTATTGTTACTATTATTACTTCTATTATTATAACCTTTCCTGGCTGTAATGACAACAATACTATTATTATAATTATTATTAGTAGTATTATTCATTCATTGATTTTCTTAGCCACTTAATCCTAATTAGGGTCGCGGAGAGGCTGGCACCCATCTCAGCTGACTCTGGGCGAAGGCGTGGGATAGCTCGCCAGGCCATCGCAGGGCCAACACACACACTCACACCTAGGGGTGATTTGGAACAGCCAGTTAGCCTACTGTGCATGTTTTTGACTGCGGGAGAAAACCGGAGTACCCGGAGGAAACCCACACAAGCACTGAGAGAACATACAAACTCCACACGCAAATTCCACAGAGAATCAAATGCAGGATCTTCTTGCTGTGAGACGGACGTGCTAACCACTGCGCCACCATGCCGTATTATTGTTGTTGTTATTATTATTATTATTATTTTTATTATTATTATTATTATTACAGCCTACCTAGAAAAGGTTGTAAGTGCAGATTTGCACTAGGCCCCTTTGTGCGCACGCTTTGCCCCTCCCCCTCCACCTCCCCTCCGCGCTCCCGCGGCCGCGTGTTGGACCGGTGGGGGCGCGCGCGCAGCTCCGCATTCCAAACATTCCAGACGCGACGAACAATCGCGCCTCGCGCTTTATTAGTGGCGCAGCTCGCCGTGCTTCACTCTATCAGAGGAGCTCAACGGGGAAACACCAATGGAAATATATCCTCTTCCTTTGCTCTTCATTTAGGATTATATTGTTGGGAAGAAGTGCGATTTATAACACCGTCCTCAACTCCACTGAGATCCGTGATGCGACTGTGATTTCGGTGAGTTTAAAGGGTTTTCTTTCTTTTTAACGGGACGAGTCGCTCAAACTCCAGCAGATAGCTTTCATTTCTGGGTTGTTTAACAAAACCCAAAGCATGTGTTCTTAGCAGTGAATTTTAGGTTACTTGGGTGTTATTTAGTGATGTTTTTATAAGAAGGCAATTGTACAGGCTTTAGTGAAACATCTGGTTCAACATGTGTTTATTATTATTGATTACTACTGATCTTGCTCAATAAATAAGGACAACAATAAATTCTTAAAGAATTAAGTTCATGCTGGATTTCCAACTGTGGAACTTTTAAATAGTACTGTAAAGTCTTTATCTAAATGCTCTCTTAGAATATATGAGCTAAAATGCAGTCTATTGGCCTTTAAACCTGAAACAGTGCCGACATTTGTATTCTACAGCCTTTGGGTGTCATTATAAATCCTTTTGTTACTATTATGTTTTCTCTCTAATTGCTGAATCTTTTCACAATAATCCGGGAGGTGTAGTAGAAGGTGAAGCAATGGAAAAGAATTCACAAACGTTTGCAGCAGGAAACAACTGACGCAATGACTGGTGCAGAAAAGTTGCTCACTCTCCAGTAATGTCCCGAGGTCCAGCAGCCTGCTGGATATTTGAAAATTTGTAATCGAGTCATGCTATAGGCTTTAAAATGCATTTGTTTTGTTGTGGATATTTTCAGACTGTATGCTAACTTGATGTTTTCCCATGCAATTCCAGACTGACCAGGTGAAACAGGGAATTACTTATACACAAAGTGATTTTTTTTGCTATTGTGCACAACTTGACTGAAATGAGAACTGCAGAGGAGTCGTCAGGCACGGTGCTGCACCGGCTCATCCAGGAGCAGCTGCGCTACGGGAACCCCACGGACACACGCGCCCTCCTGGCCATCCAGCAGCAGGCTCTTCGTGGAGGTAGCAGCAGTAGTGGTGGGGGTGCTGGAAGCCCACGCTCATCTTTGGAAAGCCTCACACAGGAGGAGTCGCACTTCCTCCAGACGTCCATGCGTCAAGAGCCACAAGGACAAGAGCACCAAAGTGACTACCAGCACTCCGAGAGCTCAGCGTGCCATCTCTACCAACTTCACACAGAGGAGCTCCCCACCTACGAAGAGGCCAAGGCTCACTCACAGTATTTGGCTGCACAGAGGGGTCAGGCTGGCCTTCAGCAGACTGGCCCAGAGATGCTCAGCCCAGATTCAGGACTCGAACAGGACCAGAACATGTGGGATCTGAAACGGGAGCATGCTCGATCACTGAGCGAGCGCCTCATGCAGCTGTCACTGGAGAGGAATGGGGCCCACGACCAGGTGCTTATGAGCTCGTCACACAGCTACCCTCAGCTGTCCAGCAGTGCTGCTGCTGGCGTGCATGATGGGCCTGACCACCGTGGGCCACCCCCAGAATACCCGTTTATGGTAAAAGCTCCTGGATATATGCTGAGCCATTCTCAAGAGAACGGACACTGTTACAGGGATCCCCCTGCTTTTCACTCTCAACATTACAGGTAAATGTATCAGTATGCAGCCAACCTACAATACTGCACTTTTCACAATATACTCATCAACAATTTATTCAATCTTTCTCTGTTTTACCAGGTACAATCAGGTCCAAGCACAGGTGGCACGACAAAACACCCTACCTACCCTGACCCCTGCTGGCCAGGAGGTCATAGTCGGCGGTTATAGTCTACCTGGCCCCAATCCTCAAATGGAGCAACTGATTAAAGAAAATGAGAGACTGAAGAGAGAAGTGGAGAGTTACAGTGAAAAAGCAGCAAGACTGCAAAAGGTAATTGTTTGGTTATGTCCTAATATAGCATCTTTACACGTATATTTTCTCCTACAACATGTCAACATGTTAATTTCCAATAGTCTTTTTATTTATTTATTTATTTATTAGCTTTTTTGAATGGGTACAGCAACCTTGAGAGTTGGGGGAATTTATTGAATAAATTAAATTAAATGTATAAATAAAACGTCCTCCTCTTCTACTTTGTCTTCTTCTTCAGCACAAAATATTATTAATATTATTATTAATATTATTATTATAATTATTATTATTATATAATTCATTGTGCTAAGAAAGGGTTTGATGAAAAAAAAAGTTGTTGTGTGTTAGTAGCAATCAAAATTCCTTGTTTCATAAAGTTTAGCACATAATTGCAGTCCATAAAATTTTAAACACCTTCGTTCTCAGCACTGGATTGCTATATCCAAGAATTTTGAAATTCCCAGCATTTTCCCGCAATACGATAATGTAAGTACCAAATGTGAGGATATTGGGGTACATCAAAAGCGAAAGCGTAATTTACCTTGGCTACAATTATGCTATTGTCCTAAAAGTGGGCTGCTTATAATCATGCAGATTCTATTGATCAGGCCTTGCTCTTTGAGAGCAATAGGCCATAAACTGAACAAAAAGGAGGGGCTTTACTGAGCTATCCTGAGGTTTCTTTTGTTTGCTGGTTAGAGCAGATGTCTGAGCTCATCCCAGTGTCTCTGTATGTGCGGAGGGGATTCTGGGCAGCCTGCAGCTGACAGGCTGAATCTCACAGCTGTGGATTCCCAGACTGAATGACCTCTTTCACTTTCACCCCAAAGCATGACCCCACATGAGTCCTCACTCTGTCTTTTTTTTTTGCTGTGTTTGTAAAGCAGGCAGAGCAGAGCAGCATTTCTGTTCTGTACATGTGATCAGTCTCTTTGGTATACGTACTGTGTACACTGAATGGCATATCTTTAATATATCCTGTTCCTTTGTTCCTTTGACTTGCCATGTCATGCAGAAGAGATGAATGTGCAAACACCTGGGACCCATAAGTGCTCTTTCTGGAATGTTGATTCAATTCCCAGTCCCCAGAGAGCCTGAGAGCGATTCGCTTGTAGGAAGACACAATGAGCGTCAGAGCTGAGCGTATACGTCCCTCTGCCTCATTCACACTGATCTCAGCTCAATTACCTTTAGGTGTAACACATAAAGAGCTTTGTTTATTCTATTCAGGTGGCCACTGAGGAATTCCTGTGATCAAATGCAAAAAGAAAATCTTTGACTAAAGGTTTCTTTTTCTTTCCCTCCAGTTGGAGCAGGAGATTCAGAGGATATCCGAAGCATATGAGACACTTATGAGGGGATCTGCAAAGAGAGAGAACCTTGAGAAAACCATGAGGAACAAGCTCGAATGTGAAATCAAGAGACTTCATGACTTTAACAGAGACCTTAGGGGTATGTTCTGTTTGGAACACGTTTCTCGTACAGCACTGAATCCTGTTTAGTGTTACAACATATTCTTTTACATTGTGCCTGCACACTCTATTGCTGCCAAATATAAATTTACATTACATCTGTGCCTTATTTTAGACCGCCTGGAAACCGCTAATAAACAGAGAGCAGCCATGGAAGATCAAGACCACAACCAGCATGTCTTTGCCAAACTGGCTGAACAAAGTACGTCAAAAATTCAGTTCACATGATTGTTCTTTTAATTTGTTGTTTAACCCTGGGCTGCTGCAGCAGTTTAGGCTTTTTGTCATTACTGTTACATACCCTAACATTCCTCCAGCAACACTCCTCCACATGTTTATGATAGCTGTAATTCCTGAGAAAGCTTTTGTTTTGACAAATCGCATTCCAAGATTACGCGCCCATTAGCATTGCAAAGGCCAGCTCTCCTGTGACAAATTAGAGTGGCACGTTGAGTTGTGGCTCGTTTGTGGTAGTTGAGGCCCAGCAGAAGGGGGAACATGCACTCATCCAACTGAGAGAGCTTCTCTCAGAACTTGAGAGCCAGTCATTATTAACAGCATCAGTAAATGTGGCCTGGATTCCAGAAATATTTTTAGGTATTTTGGGCTATTCCATGCTTCTGGAATGCCTCCCACCCCCTCTGCTCAGTGGAAGAGGCCCAGATCACCCTTCAGTGAAGCTTAAGATACCCAATCCAGATTTAAGCAAGACCTTACTCACTTTCTTCCCTTGTTTGGGCAAAGTGGTGTTAAAGAATGCAGAAACAGGCATGGGGTAAACAGGTATTGTGCAATGCTGAGCGAGGTCTTCAGTTGCTGATGGCACTTGGCATCTATGAAGGGGTTCTGGTATGTTCTGGTATGTCACTTGTCCCTTTTGCTTTGGACAAGCTGTTTGATTTGACTCTTCGTGAATTACAGCCCTCTCGCAAGAATGTTAATTTGGACCTTGAGCTGGAAAGTAATCTGCTCACAGTGATTCTTAGTTTATTATATAATGGAAATGCTTTGCCTCAAGCACTAAGATTTGTTTGTCTTAAAGGCACCATGGTAACTTATCTAAATACTAATGTGCAAGTGTTGACATTTTTCAGCATGGCTGATGTTGATATCTACTTTTAGAATCTAGTATTAGCTCCAGAGAGGAGGTGATTCAGCTTCTTATATGCGTAGGGCAGTGGTGGCTTTGTGGTTAAGGCAATGGGTTACTGATCCGAAGGTCAGCAGTTCAATGCCCACAATGACCACTGTTGGGCCCTTGAGCAAGGCCCTTAACCCTCAATTGCTCAGTTGTATTAAAAAAATGATAATTGTAAGGTGCTCTGGATAAGAGCGTCTGCCAATTGCTGTAAATGTGAATGGAAGCAAGGCGTAGCATAATACTCCTGTGACCTTGAAGAGCTTTTTCTTTTACTTGTTTACCAAATGACCAAAGGCATTCCAGAGTCCCACTGGATATAAAGACGTGCCTGTGTGAGTAAGTGGATAAGAGGAAGTCTGCATTCCATTCCTGTCCAGCATCTCGAGTCGTATAATCAGGGCTTGAGGACTGGGGAGAGCTGAATAACTAATGTGCTCTTTTGTTTATTTTTCTTTAATTACAACATATTCTAGCCCCCCCATTAAAAAAAAAACACAACCAAGTGGAGGTGATTTTGTATCCTTTCAATGCTATAAGATGTTATGTGCTAATTGGGGTGGCTGAATTTGGTGCGGTAAATTGTTGTTTAGTTGGTAGTCTGGGAGTTTTTCTGGATCTCTGGAATTCTTGGTCAGAGGACAGTCCAGACAGGCGTGTGTAAGTCAAGCAGTCATCTTTTGTCCAGGCTCCTGTGGCAAGGTTGTCTCATAAGAATCCATTAGAGTGAAGCTGAGGTCTGGGGAATGCTGGTGGCACACCCTAGAACTTAGGTGTTACTATTCATTTTGTGGCCCTCTTAACAACTATGATCACTGTCTCTGCCACAATGATGCAGTTCATTTCAAGTTGACAACAAGAGGACGCATGCCAAAAATGCTTCTGTAGTGCATCTATAGTAGTAGTATAAGAAAATAAAGGGACCGGTTATAGAATAGAAACAGAATGATATTCTCTGTCTGTTTCTCTTTGTATGTTTAGATGAGGAGCAGCAGAGAGAACGGGAGCAGCTCGAACGTGAGTTGCAGTGTCTGAGAGCATCCGGGGATGAGTGGTGTCGGCGTCGGGAGGTGCTAGAGCAGGCTTTGATGTCTGCTCAGGCCAGGAACAGACAGCTAGAAGAAGAGCTGCGGAAGAAGAGGGCGTATGTGGAGAAGGTGGAGAGGTTGCAAAGTGCTTTGGCCCAACTTCAGGCTGCATGTGAGAAAAGGGAGGCTCTGGAGATGAAGCTTCGCACCCGACTTGAGCAGGAGCTGAAAAGCCTCAGGGCACAGCAGGTACATCATCTTCTGATTTGTTTAATTTTTTTCATTTTGTCTTACTTTTCCATTTTGTTAGCTTGGACTAACATTACCACTTGTCTTTTTTTTTTTTTTTTTTCAGTGGCAGTCTCAAGGCCAGCAGGCAATCAACACTTCCAGTCTGAATGTCACCTCTTTGCAGCAGCGGCTAAGGGAGAGAGAGGAGCGCATCCTGGCTTTGGAAGCTGACATCACCCGCTGGGAACAGAAGTATCTGGAAGAGAGCACGATGCGCCAGTTTGCCATGGATGCTGCAGCCACTGCTGCTGCCCAGAGGTGAGCGGCAGTAAAAAGTACATTCACAAGAAACTGTTTCGACTGGATGTGCATGTCTGTAATATTTTATTCTTCTTTGTTGCAGGGATACAACCATCATTAACCATTCTCCACGGCACTCGCCCAATAACAGCTTCAATGGAGTCTTGCCATCAGACCACAGACATCAGGAAATGGAGAATAGGTACGTTTTTCAGACATCTTTAGGGCTATGCTACAAGCACAACCTGTTGTTCATGACCATGACTGTTAAATCCTTTGTGCTGTGTTGACCAGAATCCGAGCCTTGTACGCCAAGCTTCTGGAGAAGGACGCCATGATTAAGGTCCTGCAGGAGCGCTCACGGCGGGAGCAGGCTCGTCCCGAACTAGTAGGCCTTCGCCCAGCCCGATCCGTCCCCTCCATCAGCACCGTCACCACTACTACTGCACGGCCCAAAGGTGAAAGGATCAGAGTGTAGCAATCCAGACTTAAAACACCCAAGCATTTCAATGTGTACATTTTATCCTGACAACTGGTAGTTTCTTTAGCAGACAGCAATGTAAAGTTGCCCTGGAAAGAATGTGCTTATCCAAAATAATGTTGCAGAGGCTGCCTTGGATGTGCCTCAAATAGTCCTGGTCTTGTGAATCGGAATGCATTTTCAACTCCCCATTCTGGAATAGACTTGCCAGAATAGATAGGGATGTATACAGGGGAGCAGATGTGTGGAAGGGAAGGGTGGAGGAGCACTTGTGTGTCTGTGTGGGAGCCAGCAATTAAACGGCTTCCTTTTTCTGACTATGTTGACAGGGAAGAGCCTCTCAGATGACCAGACGGCAGCCATGATGCCTTCTGCGTCTCATCCGCTTGCTAAGGCCCAGAGCCGAGACTGCAGTACCCAGTGCGAAGAGCAGACGGAGCCTGTCATTTCAACAAATGCCTCCGAATACATGTCTCCATCCAGCTCTGGTGTGTACCTGGCAATGCTTCACTACTGAAATTCATTCAGAAAAGCATTTTAATAAAAAGTTAAGTGATTCTTGGCTATTCGGTTAGGGGCTTCTGCTGCCTGCAAAGATATGTGCATGTTTTCCCTTTTGAATGCACTGAGGTTAAAAAGTAACCTGTAGATCACTGTACTTTGGGTTGGATAGTGGACTCTGACCACACACACACACACAAGATCTTTAAGAAATATGCATGTCAATAGACTCTAATATATATTTTACTTTTATGTCTCTTTGCAGATGCTACTATGGGAAAGCCTCAGATCCAATCTCCGGTCAGTGCTGCCAAGAGTGTTGAGAGTGACGTAGTTGAGATTCTCATCTAAAGGACTCGGAAAGGAACTTTGACTGAATCCAGTCTGATTCTGCTTCATGTAGACATGAAAGGTATTCGATGGTGTCTGAAACTGTGAAAAACAAGTGAGAATTGCCGAGCAAGATCTTCTCATCTTTAATGGTGCTTGAGAAGCTGATCTGCTTTGTGATGGACTAAAGGAGCTGAGAGAGAGGGAGAGAGGAGAGGGAGAGAGAAAGAGAGAGGACTTTGTACCCAGTGCAAAGAGGAGAGCTGAGCTCCCTTTTCTTAAAATAAAATGGACAGCGCTGGGAAATCTCTCCTGGTTCACCTCTGAATCCGAGGTACTTGTAAAGGACTCTGCAGAACTCCAAGAGGCTGCTGTGAAATGGCATAAGAACATATAAAACAGTGTATCTGTGAGCTTTTTTTTTTTTTTTTTTTTTTTTTTTTTTTCCCTTTCTTTTTTTTTTTGGCCCTTTTTTTCTAACTTGTTTTGGGTTTTTTTTAAAAATTTTTTTTTTTGGGCAAAACCACCTCAAGCAAA
>JBCNYH010000006.1:13068098-13078547 GCA_039654325.1 Tandanus tandanus | reverse complement strand
GGGGGACTGGGAAAGGGTTCTGTAAAACTCCAGGGGGTTGGTGGGAAAGGGAAGAGGAAAATGGAAAACAGGTTCCTTTGGGGCTTTTTTTTTTTTTTTTTTTTTTTTTTTTGCCATGTATTTTTATTTATGATAATTGCTGCTGAACTGTGTGTGAGGTTTCTTTAAAAAGTGTTGTATGTGAGTAGGAGCAACTTAAGTAAGATAAGTGTCTGTTTTTGAGACCCAACACTTATGTCATGTCCTGTTTCCACTAAAACATTATCCAAGGGCAGTCTGTCTGAAACATCTTAGTATACTTTTCTGTGTAAGGCTATATCCTGCATTCCTGGATAAAACACACAGTCACCTTGGTCATTCTGACCATTAAATGTCCCAAAAAAAGAATGATAAGGTTTGTGGGAAGCCAAGTATAGCATAAACCGGCAGGCCTAGAGTTACACCATTTACCAGAATAGTTGGGTAAATACCGATTGACTGAACTCTGACACTCCCTTTGACTAAATTAACATTACAGTTGGTGTTCTTATTATAATTGGCTGCCAGTGGGCTTCTCTCACCCTGTTTTAAGCAGTGGAATGAAAAGCCTCCTTTTGTGGACTTAGGCTGCTGGGTACATACTTGTCTCTTTTAGTGACACTTAAGAGATGTCACTCGTCTGAGGCGCAGAGGGGAGGCTAATGTTTTAAATGCCAGATTATCATTTTGGGCCTCCAACAGCATCTACCCAGCATGCCTCTGTCCATTGCTGACAAGCTGGAGCTACAGTTTTACACGCTGGAATGTTCCTGCTTGGTGAAAAAGGCTCACTGATGCCTGACCTCTGGCCTGTGTGAAATGACTGGCATTCACGCTTCTATTCTCTTTCTGGGTCTATTTATTTCCAAGGCGCTCCGGTAGCTGGTTCTACCATGAACACTTAAATTGTAATATGGTTACATACATCTTCATATATGACCATATTTCATCATCTTGGTTTTTATAGTACTACTAATAATAAACCATACCTTTTCTATATGGAATGCAGCTAAAATGGTAGTTATGATATGGTATTATAAAATTGTTACTGTCTTAACTTGCATTTCTATGGTCAAAGTGGCTATGTGTGTGAGCGTGTGGTGTGACTTTTCTAGTAAGATTAGTAAGCTTGTGTGGAATTTGATGGTATATAAGAGAATACACATGTCTGATGTGCAAAGCCATTCTTACTTTAGACTGGAAATGTGGGAAATCAGTGTTGTACCATGTTCTTCACTATCACTGAATGCTAGTTTTCTCCCTTTTTCTCCAACACAGATTATTTGCTGGCCAGTAATTTGTTGTAGGAGTCATAATGTTTTACCCTCTACTTGGACTGTTTACAGAAAGGGCTGTTTGGAAAAGAAAAGATGCTAATATATTTTGTATATTATTATTGTTATTATTATTATTATTATGCCTTTATAGTATCTAGTGACATGAACATAATGCCAAAGATTTGCATTACAAATAATTTATAGAATAAGACTATTAAAGCTTGTAAGGTCAAGTGTAGACACCTTGCTCAAACTGGTTGACCCATACTTAGATGTTGCTGTGAACTTCGAGAATGGGATATTTGTATGCCATTAACATTTCATTAATTGAATAAAACTTTAATATATATTTTCAAGAACTTTGTGTTGCCTCTATATCTTTCTCAATATCTTTCTCTCTTTTACTTGCTTGGAATGTACTCTGTGAAAGAAGGAGGGTTGTTGTTCTCTGACCCACTGCCTTTTTTTTTTTTTTTTTTAACCAGTGCAAGTCTGTACAAACTTCTCTAATCTGAGTCCCTTCGTCGGCATGAATGGTATCTTTCATTGCGCACAGAAAAAAGCAGCCTCGCTGTGGGAAAACAATTCTGCCACCTGCCTGAGTTCTTGTGGGCAAACCTGCATTGTGAACATGTACATCACTCCTGCTTTGCACTCAATCTCCTCTAGTCACCATGCTGCTCTTCTGTTGCTTGAAAGTTCACACAAAGAGGCTCTCATGCTGCTAATGAGACACTGGCCATTTTTGAAGAGTTTGCATGTAACAAAGAAAATGCTTGACTTGTTGGGAATTTTTTTTTTTACTTATAGAAAGTATTTGAACCATCCACTTCTCTAAGAGATTAGACTTTACATCAAGTATAATGACAGTACATAAGATTAATGACGTTAATGTTCCAAATACTCCAATGATATACAAATTAGTTATTGAATTTATCCATCCTTCAATTCATTATCTCTACCACCTACCCAACTTTATTTAATTTTATTTTGGGACTAAAAAGGACAACCAGATCATCCAGTTAATTAAACCTGCACATCTGAGGAGTGAAATTTGATATTGGCAAATTTTCTTTATGACCTATTAACCACCATTGTAACTACACTAGCTGGGTCCACTTATGATGTTAGCACAGCAGCCAACCATTAACTTCTCACAGGACTAACAAAAATACAACACCAAATAACAAATAGGGTGGCGCAGTGGTTAGCACGAACCCCCTCACAGCAAGATGGTCCCAGATTCGATTCGCTTGTTTGGGCATTTCTGTGTGGCGTTTGCATGTTCTCCCCATGCTTGTGTATGTTTTCTCCGGGTACTCCGGTTTCCTCCAACAGTCCAAAAGCATGCACAGTAGGCTAATTGGCTGTACCAAATCGCCCCTAGGTGTGAGTGTTGGCCCTGCGATGGCCTGGTGAGCTGTCCAGGGTGTACCCCGCCTTGACCCAGAGTCAGCTGTGATTGGCGCCAGCCTCCTCGCGACCCTAATTAGGATTAAGTGACTTAGAAAGTGAATGAATGACAAATAACAAATAGCACCAGTCTTGCTAAGCACTCGAAAATACTTAAAAATACACAAATTTCATGTTTCTGGGTGGAGTATTCCTTTAAAAGTCCCAATACAACACAGCTCAGCTTCTACTGGAAATGCATTACTCCCACTCTGAGCGTAATAGAAGTAGTAGTAGCAGTAAAAACTTAACGCAGTGATAAATGATCTTTGAGTGACAGATAAGTATCTGGGATTTCATCTAATTTTGATACAGCAAAAATGTTCAGACATTGCACTACAAAGGGGGGAAAAACTGAGGTTTGAAACCCACAGTGTTAAGGTTCATTTTTATTACATTTTAGTGCTTGTAACGGCTCCCCCAGGCAGCACTTTGCGAGCACTACTTCATGTGCTTTTTTATGATGGTTGAAACCTCTCTAGTGATAAATGATGACAATCTGTCTGGAATGGTTTCACCTTTCCACCCTTTTTGGCTTTTTTTTTCTGTAGTGTTAATCTCTCAAGAACTCTTCACTCTAGGCATTTGGCACATTTTTGAAATAGTCACCTCAAGAATTCAGACAGTTGATTCACAAGGCAGGAGATGAGCTTTGTTTATGTGCGTCTGGGTGGGTGACTTTGAGATGTGTAAAGAACATACGCTTCTTTATATTTCAGGCCTTATGTGTGTTATGAGTAAGACTTTACTCTATGAAGTGTCCTGAAGATTTCATTGTACAGTATGTCTTGAATTTCACATTAAAATCTGTAGTTTTCCGTTGTGCTTCTGTAGAGTGAGGCAATGCTACATTCCTTAAATGTTTTGCAGGTTTCTTGGGAGGTGGGTTTATTTCTGGCATAAGGGTGTGACTTTACTCAGCTTGGGAAGGGGAGACTGAAGCAAAAGCCACTTGAGGAATGTCTCACTGTCTTCATGCAGAAGAACAAGGTGGTCTTGCATGCTTCAAGGTCATATTCTGGCTTTAATTGTTTTCAGTATTATATTATAATATATATCCAGTTATTGTTTGTTATATTAAAGACATAAGACATTCAGAATAACAGCCATTGCCATACAGCCATATCTGTGTCATCTTTTTTGCATTATAGTTGAGGTTGTTAAAAAGATTTTAATCTACCTTTCAAATATTGTGCGATGCTTTGCCTAAAGAACTGAATTTCTCGCAAGAACTTTTCCTTTAAATATAGAATGGCAGTGGACCAGATACATTTCAAAATGCTTGCAGTTTTCCAGGGAAATCACAGGGGTGGTTCTACATTCATTAAAGTAAATTAACCCTCTTTCATAGTGGAAGTCCTCAGTGGGTTTCTAGTTAATAAGAATTTAAAAGAATTTTGAAGTTGAGCTCTCAATGCTTCACACAGAATATGGTAATAAAAATAGTATAAAATGTATTTTCCATATTCAGTGAGGAAAAAACCCAACGTTGATCAATTTTATTATATTGCTTCACTACATTAGCATCACTAATCTGAAACACACTGAAACGAGCAAAGCCTTGGCTTGAGACATTGACCTTTGCACATACATTTGATCCAAGATTTCTGCCAGAAATATTTGTCAAAATAGCTCCGTTAAGTCTTGTGTTTTGCTTTGATTGCTATGGAGATTCCAAAACTTCCTGCTTGGTCTGTGCATGGAATTCATCTGCCTCCTCCTCCTCTTCCTGCTCCTGCTGAAAAATTCCCCTTCCTCTGTCATTTGGCCTCGATCTATTGTGTGTATCTCTTTCTATCTATCATTCACACATTAAATCTTCTATTTCTAATTTTACTACAAAAACAAATGCTACATTCTCAAACAAACTGTCCATAGCCCATTTCTGCATTTTATTTATTTATTTTTGCTTGTTCTTGGAAAATCTGAAAATCGCTGTATGCCATGTATCCCTTAAAATAAATAAATTTTACTCCTAAAGCACAGTGGTATGTGGTATGGCCTGGCATCTCTGAGTCAAACTATTCCAACACACTGAGGGGGATCAGCAATGTCAAAGGTTCTATTAGTTTCCCTGTCTGAGCTGTTATATCTGGGTGATGGGAAGCTGAGTCTCACACTTTAGTGTGTAGGCGAGCCAGATTTTGAGTCACTCTGCCATGCATTGGGGAGGCAATGAGACACAAAACCACAAAACCAGCTGTACAGTTATAGTGGTTTATATACTCAACATTCACCCAGAACTTTCGTGGGAAACACCCTCATGTTAGCAACATTCACTGTTCTCATAGATACTCTGGCAGTTTGTAAACCTGTTTAAAAATGAATACTGAATGTAAATATTATTTGTTATTTTATCATGTTCATCTTTACAGGTGCACGGTGTAGCTAATTAATTGACTAATAGTACACAGGAATGGCATGAGCTGGTTGGTTTGATATCACTGGATACAGCACATTTTCCACATCTCAAACTCGGAATATTACTTAAATCAAATAGCAAACCAAACACATGTTTCTAATTCTGAAATCCCAAAGATTAAATCCCAGAAATAAACTGTTTCAGGAATTACAAAGAAAGCTATGCAATATGGCCTTTCAAGGTAAAAAACAAAATAAAACAAAACACTTTTTCAAACTTTGAATGACTTTCAGAAGCATGTGAGTGACACGTGATATTTTACTTTAATTTTACTGTAAAAACCTTAAAAACCTTGTTACCATGTAGTATATAGTCAGTTACTCTTTGTGGCTCATTAAATATAAATGAGCACTTATCTCATTACTCACTGATTTGCCAGGCCTATCTTAGCCATCTCTGGGATGTCTCGGGGCAGTGTACACCCTGAACAGATCACCAATCCATGGCAGGGCCACCACACACAAACAACTATTCACACTCATAATCACACCTAGGGGCAATTTGGAACAGCCAGCAACCCTGCTGTTTTTTTTTTGTTTTTGGACTGTGGAAGGAAACCGGAGTACCCGGAGGAAACCCACACAAGCACGGAGAGGACATGCAAACTCCGGAGAGGAACGCCCAGGACTTGAACCGAGAACCTTCTTGCTGTGAGGCAGACATGATAACCACTACGGCACTGTGCTGCCTGCCATTTAGCCTATCAATTTATTAACATATGGCATTAGACCATTATTGATCAGATATTGTGACAAACATGGTACCGTGTATACTAGATAGAGCAGTGTTTCTGTTATTTTACTAGTTGATCCAGTTGTACATTTAAAGACCACAGCTAATTTTTCTTTGCCCTAATTCTCTTCTTACATGGTCAGTTTAACCAAGGCACAAATACCAGCACGGAGGGGTTGAAAACAGAGATGTTTTGCCTTATACACCTGTACTAACACCAAATAAGGTCATATACAGGGCAGTGGCACTGATATAGGGCAGTGGTGGCTTAGTAGTTAAGGCGATGGGTTACTCATCCGAAGGTCAGCGGTTCAATCCCCACTATCACCACTGTTGGGCCCTTGAGCAAGGCCCCTAACCCTCAGTTGTATAAAAATGATAATTTTAAGTCGCTCTGGATAAGAGCGTTTGCCAAATGCTGTAAATGTAAAAATGCACTGAGAGCTTTGACCACCCAGATAGCTTATGGTGAGTTGTGGCCCCATGGTCCTTGTTGATGGATGGGAAAAAGATTCATTAGTGATGTCTATCTGCATTTGAGGTTATCCCAAATGTGTTTGCTTTGGTTGAGGTCAGGACTTCGTGCAGGCTATTCAAGTTCTTCCACAACATTCTTGGCCAACCATGGACCTCTGATTTTAAGGAAAATCTTAATTCTTTAGCATATAAAGACATTCTAGACAATTCTGTACTTACAACCTTGTGCTTTGGGGAAGAAACATATAAGGCTGTGATGGTCCCCTTCCTTCAACTTTTGGCTATATACAGTAGTGCACATACACACATATGACAGGTAATGTGAATAACATTAGTAACACTGATTATATTGTCAAAGTGGCACCTGACAAGCAGTGGAATGTAATGTATTAGGCAGAAAGTGGACAGTGAGTTCTCAAAGTTGATGTGTTGGAAGCAGGGAAAATTAATTAGTGTAAGCATCTGAATAACTTTGAAAAGGGTGGCATTGTGATGGCTAAACAACTGAGACTATTCATTTCTAAAATTGCAGGTCTTGTGGTGGGAGCAGTGAACTGGTAAGAGTGTCTTAAGTGCCCAAGGCTCACTTGTGTGTGTGGGGTGTGCACGCTAGTACACCTGGTCTGATCTGAAAGAGGGAGATATAGATATTGCATCAAAACAGACAATCACAGACACAAAACACTAACAAGACACACTTATCTGTAAATCAATAAGTAGGGTATATGCATGTGGAACAATGTATAACAAAGTGTACAGGTAATAAACTGACAGTGAGTTAATAGATATAATAAAAATAGAACAATAAAGATAAGTGTGGACAATCTGTGGTAGAAAGATAATGTACAAAGTGTAAATGTAGACCAAGTATAAATGTAAACAATCTTCGGCAGGTAGTCTGAGGCAGGCCAAAAATAAGTATAACTAAAGGGGCAGTCATAGGGTGCAAGGCACCTTAGGTACAAATGGATTATGGTGATAAGTATATTGATTAACCTGAAAAATCTGCAGGTTTTTATTATAAATTGGCTCTAGTGGGTGTCTGATGAATAATCATTGACACATTATCTGCACTTTTTCACGTATTCACATATCTTTTTTACATTAAAATTTTTTTATTTTATTTATTTATTTTTAAAAAAATATAATCCGATGCATGGATCACCTCCAAAATTTAATGGTTTGTTACTTGTACCACACATTTGAATGATACTGTATAACAAACAGGCAAACTAACAAACATCCCAACCCAGGTGAAAATATAACCTCCTGATGAAGGTAAAGATTATTATGTACAAATATATTAGGTATATTATGTATAACAGGGCTCTAACTAGCCCACTGGTGTGAATGCGATTGTTAATGGTTGTTTGTCTTGTTGTTCATGTTTTCTTTGTCTTGTAGCTTACATAAAGTCAGCTTGGATTTGGTTTCCTTAGTGACACTGACAGCTAAGTGGCATAGATAATGAATGAAAGGATGGATGCATGGATGGATGGATGTATAATGGTCAGAATACTAGCCTATACAGTGATTAGGGTTGTACACTGGCACAGCAGGTAGTCATTCATTTATTTTCTGAACTGCTTAATCCTAATTAGGGTCGCGGGGAGGCTGGCACCCATCTCAGCCGACTCTGAGCGAGGGCAGAGTACACCCTGGACAGCTCGCCAGGCCATTACAGGGCAGAAACACGCTGATAGAAATGCAGCCTACTCTTTACGAAAGTCAGCAATGGTTCTTTTACATGCCTCTCATCATAGACAGTGAAAGACATGGCTGGCCTTTGATAACCCAGTTAGCTGTTCTGGAGGGGGACAGCAGTGACACCCCGTTGATAATGGTGCTTGAACCCCCAACCTCGGGATCAGTAATCCAGCACCCTACCACCGGGTGATGGTGATCCAGATAAATTGATGACTAATTAATCTGGATATCTGTGACTTGGTTACGATGTTCACAACACACAATAAAATATGTAGTGTTATGTTAGAAGGCTTAAATATGTAACGCACCCTTCTGTCATTCCCATATCTCACAGACCAATAATAAAATATTATGTAGCCTTAATATCTATGTCGGGTTTAACATTCCAGGCTATGTTTCTTTTTGAGACTTATTCATTCACAACTTCTTTTTATGAGCACAGATATAAGCTGGTAAGGAATTTGGCTCGACACAACAATGTTCCCCGTGCCTCTTTCACAAGAGCTCTGTTAGATCCACAGACTGACAGGTGATCTATGGCGTGCTGCCACATACTTAGGGTTTGTGGTCACACTTTTTGCGTTTGGTAGCTGGGTAGGGTTGTGGGACAGAAGAGGCAGCTTTTCTATAACATCAGTGCTGAAGCTTTAAGAGAGACATGGAGACCTCATACGCACAAAGGCTTATGTGTGGGACAGGGGCATGAACGGTATGTACATGTGCATTTTACTTGCGGCATAAAAAACCTTGCCAGATGCTGAAGGGTATTTATGTGTCTTCCAGCAAAGCACACCTTACACTTCCTGAACCCCTTGGAGAATATGCATGAAGCACACAAGGCCATAAAGGTTACATTTCTGTCATACTTTATCTCATATGGAATGTTTTCCCCTGTTGAAGAGTGTAAATTTTTCATCTGAAAATACTACATTTAAATTCCAGGGTGACACTCCCCTAGTTTAAATCTGAACTATGCTGCATATCTCCAAAATCTATTTATTGTTTTAAATAGACAGCATACCTATAAACAGCATTCTTTCTTAAACTGTTATGCATAATATGTGAGCTTATTCCCAGAGTTTGTTTTCATTTTAAGATTTCTAGCCTATAGCACACATTCTTGAAATGATTGGCTCAAAGTCCACTTTAGTGCTCTTTTTTAAAAAGTCATTATCAAGTATGCCCCCCCCTTAATATCACAGATGTGATGCATTGTTGCACTTTATGAAGAATCATAAGGATTTTAACTGTTTTGCCTGGATGACCAACCAAATGGAGAAACTATAACAATTGGACATTAGCATGTTTAGCATGGAAGGTATAGTGGCACTGTGAGTAGCTCACCTCATAGCTTCAGGGTTCCTAGTTAAAGATTGTATGGACTCTCTCTTGCACTCCCTTCATTTGCAATGGGTTTCTTCCAGGTTTTCCTCTTCTGTCCAACAATATGCAGATAGGCAGAGTTCCCATACATGGGTATAAATGTGTGCATGAATGTGTGTGCCTTGTGCACTAAGATGGACTGGCATGAATTTCCTTGGAGCCAGCGTTACTGGAATATACTCCAGTTCCACTGTGACCCTGACCAGTATAAATTGTTTACTAGAGGTAAATGAATGAGTATAACTTCTCATTTTGAAGTGAATTGTGATCATTGTGTAATGTGATCAGTGGAACGCCGATTTAAAATATAGCTCACAACACATATGTTTACCTTAATTAAAACTTACAACAAATTTTCTCATTTAAAAACAGGCTAAACCAACACAGTTTTAATTTTATCTTATAACTGAGCTCCCACATGGGCCTTAGCAGAGCACTATATTTACGAAACTTCAATGTGACTTTTTATGTCTTTTTGGCCTGTCTGTAGTTGTATGCCTGACCGTATGCATCGGGATGCTGCTTACCTGTTTGCACTTTGGCAGGAACTTGATCTGTGCTGACGTCTGCGAATGCATACTAAGACGGTTTTTTAAGTTTTTTAGCAGAAACAACATACGAATGACAACAAATTAATTATTTTTTAAATATAAGGTTTTATTGTTCTGGGGGTTTTGTTTGTTTGTTTTTGTAGAGGGCGGCACAGTTACACAGTGGTTAGCACTTCCATGTCACAGCAAGAAGGTCCTGGGTATGATTCCTAGACTTGGGTGTTTTCGTGTGAAGTTTGCATGTTCTTCCGTGCTTGCGTGAGTTTCCTCCCACAGTTCAAGCTAAGCAGTTCAAACATTAAGCTAATTGGCTGTTCCAGGTTGCCCCTAGATGTGGACATGAGAGTGAATGATTGTGTGTGTGTGTGTGTGTGTGTGTGTGTGTGTGTGTGTGTGTGCGTGTGTGTGTGTGTGTGTGTGTGTGTGTGTG
>JBCNYH010000006.1:13032746-13059126 GCA_039654325.1 Tandanus tandanus | reverse complement strand
ATATATATATTTTTTTTTTTACACTCTAACATGGAACAGCAGCAGACTTTGCATTTGTTCATATCCCTTATCTGAGCAGTACAGCAGGCAAAACTATACCAACTAATAAACCACCTGCTGCTGTAGTTTACATGCACTGCTGAATCCTAGAATGCAAAGAAGAACTGGCTTCAAGTGCTGTTTAGCTCAAGATGTACACCGTACACTTGGTGGTTGTGGTGAATAGAGGTCAGGTCACGTTCCCACCACAAACAAACCACTCCAGAGTTCCTTTAGCACTGTATGGTGAATATGATGGGCTTTCAGGCATACATTTTGCATTTAGTGATATTGTTATAATTTGATGTACTTCTCTTATCTGGTCTTCTGTGCTTGTAGGTTGTTGAGGTGAAATGAGTTCTCAGCAGTTTCCCCGGGCACCCTTGCCTCCTGCCGGAGTGGGACAAAATCCTGCACCTGCTGGCAACAGCGCCCTCATTCCAGGAGGCCAATCAGGTAGATGCTGATCTTCAGTTCACTTCAGCTGTAGTCTGAAATGTTCTGATTTATTACAGATGGATGGTTTAGTCACAGTTGGTTGATTAATGATTGCTGCTCTCCTGCATATTAATACCTTGTAATGCATAAAACACTGATTATGTCAATGTAGGATTATATTTGATTTGACTAGACTGCATTGTCTACTTTAATGTAGGTGGAGAAGAAGGCAGCCGAGAAGCAGACCACCCTCAGGACCCTCTCCATAGTGGCAGTGTGAGTGGTGCGGCTTTGCAGTTCCGTGACGATAAGCAGGAGACAGTGGTGGTTAGGCCCTATCCTCAAGTCCAGACTTTGAGCCAGACTTCAGCTCTGGCACAGCACATGTCTATCCAGCCGAGCTCCACGGTCACTGTTGCTGCACCACCAGCTCATCTGGCCCCAGGCCAACAGCCTGCCTTCACGGACGGAGCAATCAAGGTACCAGAAGCTCATGTTAAATAACCTGTTCTTAGGAAGTTAATCTCTTTAACACCCCCCTTCCCCAATGAAGAAGGAAGAATATGGAACAGAAGTATATCTGTTTTTATTATTATCTAAGCGCATCTATTTTATTAGAGGAAGGGTGAAAACTTTTTTTTTTTTGGTGAAATGTAATACAAGGAAGTGTGTTGGAAAAGCTTTAAGAGATTTTTTGTTTGTTTGTTTCCTCCCACAGGCTGGCTTGAAGTCTGCTATGCCCAGTCGACTTATTGCCCCAGCTCCAGCTGCTAGTCAAGGGCACCACCCTGGCTCAGTAAAGGTTCCTGGTCATATTACTGTTACCTTGGAAAGCAGTATGCCACCAGCCTCCATCCCTGTGGCAACCATCAGCGGGCAGCAGGTAAACATTGCGCACTCGGGTTTGTCCAACTCAGAGTAATTACTATTTACTCACTCTATTCTGCTTTCTTGCAGGGACAGAGTAATCTGCACCATCTGATGGCAACCAACCTGCAGATCATCAGGGGAAGCACACCTGCACTGCAGATCAGCTCTCCTACCGCTCCCACTCACACATTCACCTCCCACCTGCCCAGAGGTCAGCACAAATATAGTTACAGCCCAGATGTGCTTCAGATGTGTTTCAGGTCAATTTGTACATGAACAAAATATGATTAGGCGGGGTGGCTTGAGGGGCTCAGTGGCTAAAACCTGGGCCTAAACAAGCCAGTCAGGAACTGCTGCTTTTTATTTTAAGCTATGTTCATTTTTAAGTAAATGAAGCTATTTTTAGGAGCCGAGAATGCGTAATGTGAAACTCAATTTTCTTGTACACAACTTATATTTTAATTAGCATGGTTATTTATTAGTTCCCTGGAAGTGACTTGAAATTACTGGCTGCTGATAGATGGGCTTACCAATCTTAAAAGCATGTTTTTTTGAACCAGAAAAAGCTAACTTTGCAGTAAGTTGTGACTGTGTTGCTATTGTAAATCTGACTTTTCAGGTGCAGCTGCTGCAGCTGTGATGTCAAGTACTAAAGGGCCTACTGTTCTGAGACCCGCGTGTGGAGCTAATGCAGCAGCAGGTCAACCTGCAGCCGTACAGCACATCATCCATCAGTCTATTCCGGTAAACATCCTGCTCCAATATCCCACTCAGAGCTGCATCAACACCAACACTTTCTACTGTTAAATATCTGTCTGCTTTTATTTCTGCCTTATTTTATTTTCCAGCTTTTATTTTCTGCGAATCTGTTTTTGTTTTTTGCGTATAATGTATTATTGAGATGTAATGTGATGCAAGAAATGTAAATTTTACAGCTGTACATTTCTTTCCAGTCTCGACCCGTAGCCACGACATCCACTGCTGTACTTCCCACTGTGGTTGCCCCCATTTCAACAGCCAGAACCCAGTCTCCTGTTATCAGCCCTCCAGTCACACACACAGCAGAGATAGTGCATGGGTTGGTTACTATAATAACCCTGTGCTGCTTTTCACAACTACATGCATTAGGTCATATTAGCTGAAGAGATATTGATCAGAAAATTGCAGTGAAATATTGTTGTTTTTTCAGGCGAGCAGGGCTTACTATCCACCCACCCCCTGCCACCATCAGTATTCAGAGGCCTTCGACACCAAGAGATACGGCCACACGCATCACACTGCCTTCCCATCCAGCCATGGGAGCTCAGAAAGCCCAGCCTGCACACACCATGACCCAGGTAAGGTTGTACACTTTATATATAGGGTGGGATTGTATATGGGTCATTGTTTCAAAGTCACTTTTTATATATTAAACTTGTCAAATGGTTTTGCTGGCAAAAGAGTCTGGATTTCTGTGGTCTGTTTTAGAAATTGCATTATAAAGTCTCTAATGTGAGAACATTCTTGTCTCTAGAAGCCTATTTTCAGCACTGTGACTCCGGTTGCTGCAGCAACTGTTGCCCCTATCTTAGCTACCAATACTGTCCCATCAACGACAACAACAGGTACAGAGTTTAAATTTTTAAAAATTCATTTAACAACAAACAAACATTCACTTATCTCCATATGTGCGCATGCAGTGAGAAAGTGTTTCTAAATCAATCCTATATTTCAAAGGTTCTGCACCTCACACACAGATGAGCAGCAGTACAATAGTCACCATGACAATGGCTTCCCACTCTTCGCATGCCACGGCTGTAACTAGCTCTGCCATTCCTGTTGGTAAGCCCCAAGCACTGATCAACTTTATTACTGTTAATTTCTTCTTGGTTCTGCATGTGATATCTCCCAACAAGTTTCTTTCTTTAAAAAAAAAAATCCAGACAGAAAACCCTGTAAAGTCAATGCTCTGGAATGCAGATAACCTTCAAAGCAACGAACTGTTTAAATACCGGGTGTTTAAAAACGTCTGCTCATGCCCCATGTTTTGTTGCAGCTAAAGTGGTCCCTCAGCCAATTGCCCACACTTCCCCTCGGCTCCAGCCTGAGTACTCTGGGGAGAGAACAAACCTGATCCCCATCTCTGGCCATCGCTCGTCTCCAAACCCTGTCACCATGGAGGCCCGCAGTGACAATAGGTGATTTCTGATCTTTAATCTAAAAACCTGCTTCTAAGATAAAGTGCCTACCGATTAACTAGATACTTTCAGAAATGCACATAATTACATAAATAAGACATGGTCTACAGTATAACCTGTTTTATAAACATGCTGATCTCTCTTTGTCTCTCTCTTTGTATTCAGACCCACTGTTCCCGTCCAATTCCAGTATTTTTTACCCACAAACCCATCATACGCCTACCCACTCACACATACCTATACGCCAATCACTAGCTCTGTCTCCACCATCCGACCCTATCCAGGTAAACACAATAATAGGATATAGGCTGTTTGTGAAATAAAGCTAGATAACAATTCTCAAAAACTATTCAGTGATATTTACCGAGCCTGAAGTGAATAATTTTTTTTTAGTGTATACTGCACAAAAAATACATAATGCTAAATAAAACAAGATTTCTATGGTTTATTTTTTCATTTTTAATCAATTGAAGCATTATCCCGAGATTGTAGTGAGGATAATAAGCAATTATAAAATTCGGCTTTTGTATTATATGGAGAATTATTCAGAAAGAGAGGGTGTTATTTTCATTTGAGGCTAGATCTGAATAATTATCCATATCTTAGAAAAGATAAATGTAATAATTGTTTTATTATTCATCTAAAAATATTTTCAACTTATCCAATGTCAAAGTTGAATAAATCAGTTGTAGAAGAATTCCAATAATTATCTGGTGGCTTTCCACCAATCAGAAACAAGAAAATATTTTGAATGACTAATAATGTATTTTACCTCCAAGATAATGATCCAGTCAGGTCACGCCTTTCCCTTGTATTATATACTTAGTATTTATATGCTTCTGTTGTCAACATGTGTGGTAGCAGAGTAGCCATTTCCACTTATTTTATAATTTTATATATGTATGCTCTTGTTTTTTTCATTCTTTACCCAACTATTAAATAATTATTTAATTAACTATTAAAACTAATTTAAATACTACAAAAATGTTACAAACATATTTCTTTCTTTCTTTTTATTTTATTTATCCAGTAACAGCACAGGCTCCGAGCTCTGCAATTCCTGCTCAGGCTGGTGTGGGCGTGGCCACCACTGTGCATTTAAACCCCATGCAGCTGATGGCTGTAGATCGTATCGGCCTGCAGTCAGCTCAGATCAGCACTCAAAACATCCAACCAGCTTCCATGACTGCCCAGGGCATTCAGCCTGCACCGATTGGAGTACAGGGTCTGCATGCCACAGCACCAATCAGTACACAGGGGATTCAGCAGGCACCAGTCGCTACACAACAGCCACAGCCAGACGCAAAACCATCGGGTAATAATAAGGGCATAAACAAATTTCCCAATGAATCTTCAGAAGTGTTAAATACCTGTTTGTACTGTTCGTCAGGTGTAGTTCTGGCTGAGAGCACAGCGTTTGTGACCAACCCCATTGGCAGTACATTTAGTGTTACACAGCCTGTCACCACTGTAGTCCAGACACACCCCCAGGGGACGAGCACAGGTACACCCACACTAGTCTCTTCGCCCAGACCCAGCATCCTCCGCAAGAAACCTGTCAATGAGGGGTAAGTGGGTTGTCTCAAATTGGAATTCACTGGTCCTTAAAGCTTGTCAGTGTTAACATTTTTGTGTTGGCCGTAAGTCTTAGAAATACTGACATGGGAAGTAGGAGTTTATGAATCATTTTTCTGACATTGCAACTTTAAAATCTCAATAACTGGTACCATTTATTTTGTAAATATTTGAATGAATACATTTTAAATTAACATCATGTGGATCAGAGTACCCCCAGTGCAGCTAACTGGGTTATCAAAGGCCAGCCATGTCTCTTACTGTCTGTGGTGAGAGTCATGTAAAAGAACCATTGCTGTTCGAAAAGAGTAAGCCATTGAGTTCTCGTCAATGTGTTTCTGCCCTGCGATAGCCTGGCGATCTGTCCAGGTCGTACTCTGCCCTCGCCCAGAGTTGGCTGAGATGGGCACCAGCCTCCCCATGACCCTAATTAGGATTAAGTGGTTCAGAAACTGAATAATTGGATCGGAATAAATTTTGTTTGTAGCTGAAATGCTTAGAGTAGACATGCTGTCTCCTAGCTAGTGATAATGTGGGGAAGATGGTCTTAAATTCATTCTGAGTCGCGTTAACAAGGTCTTAAAAATCTTAAATCAGACTTGTCTTAAGCTGTAGTAATCCTGTAGTATCATCTGTTCAGACATATGAACTCTTAATAGTTTCACTTTATTAGATACCAAACATCTGACGATTAAACTGTATGTTAGACAGCCATAAATAGCTGGATATCAAAATTTTTAACATACAAACATTTGTAAGATTTTCTATTTTGTTTTCTGTGGTTTAATTACAATCTATTGAACCTGCACAAATATCGATGTACTTCATTCTGTTCTCCTATGGAGTAGCTCAGCGTCGGACATGCTAAGGTACTAGCAGAGCGATACGTAGAAGGGTGTATTCCATAGCGAGACATCTAGAGTTCCACCATAAAGTTTTCTGGGTGTATTTCCAGGTCTGTGCGTAAAACTTTGATCCCAGCGCAGCCGAGCGAGCAGAGTTCTGCAAGAGTGGATAGTGGCGTGCGATTGGCTGGATCCCCTCGTCCCGCAGGGTAAGCCTGGGCCCTCCTACATCTTGGGTAATGGAAAAGGACAGCAAGACTCACTGTTCCTTAAATCCCATGAATGATCTTACAGGTGATGAAATTAAAAGTTGATATTTAATACAATTATTTTCTTGACGTGGCTAGAGTGAAGCCCAAACCTGACATTCATGTTGCCATGACACCTCCGGTGATGGCTACTGTGGAGGCCCTGCCCACTCATGGTGGAGAACAACAGCCTCTTTCAGCTCCAGCTCAGCACCTGTCCCAAGCCATCCCTGCTCTTCTGGCCCCACCCATTCCACCACCTCCATCTCAGCCTGCAGCAGTTCTGTCTGCTCTCCCAGCAGCCATGGCCATGACGCCTCCTGTTCCTGCCTCTATGGCTAATGCCGTCTCCTCCCCGACTCAGCCAGCAGCCAGTAGCACAGCAGCACTTAGCTCCGCCCTTCCGGAGATCAAAGTAAAGCAGGAGGCAGAGACTATGGACACATCCCAGCCAGGTAAATAGACTTATCTTTGTGTTTGCAGTGGTATAAAAAATGCTTTTAATTCACGTTTTTTCATTACTTCCACCAAGTGTAATAATAATTTTAACCAAATGTGGTCTTGGGCCAACAAAGAAGTAATTAAACTTTGGGTGTGATCCGGATCCAGGAGAGTTTTGAAGTATTTATTTTCACATTGTGAGATCAGGAAAATAAAGCCCGCATTGAAAAGTTTAGCGATTGCACTATCTTGGTGGAGGTCTGCACTCTGAGTGCATTTTTAGTAATAATAAAATCACATCTGTAATCAGAAGTTATAAAATATTTTCCCAAGTTTTATATGTGGGTAATTTTGTTTATATGTACAGCATATAATTGTTTTTATTGTGCTCTTTATTATTGCTCTTTACAAATACAATGTTATTATTATTGTACATACCTAGTGAATTATACCAGTCATATCAGTTAAAGAATGAAGGAAAGAGTACTTATAAAATCAGTATGCTAATTGTCTTGCAGCTCTTTCCATGCCCTCATCGACAGCGCCAGCTTCCGTCTTTTCCTCCCAGGCCTCAGGCCTCACAGTACCCTCTCAGCCTGGAGACCTTCTGCCTGGAGCCTCCCCACGCAAGAAACCACGCAAACAGCAGCACATCATCTCTAACGAGGAGGGTGAGATGATGGAGACAAACAGCACAGACGAAGAGAGGGCCAGCAGCAGAACTCCAGGGAGCAAAACCGAGAGACCAGAGTCACCTCCCAGGGAATATGTAGGTGAGTAGATTCCCTTGGACCAAAGCCCACAAAGAACTCATAAAAGTCTGTTTGATAAATGATTAAATCCTTAGAGCTTGCCCTTTATTTCTGTTTAAGTAACTATCATCTTCATGTAGGGTTTAGTTGATTTTTTAATTTATTTTTAATTTATTTATTTTTTGCATTTGTTTGTGTCTACCAGACGAGGAGGGGGTACGGTATGTGCCTGTTCGCCCCAGACCCCCAATTACACTCCTTCGTCATTACAGAAACCCCTGGAAAGCCGCATACCATCACTTTCAGAGATACAGCGATATCCGTGTTAAAGGTTGGTGATAATTGTGCTTAAACCTGGATGATTTATACACGATTTTGCTGTTGCCAACAAGTCTGGGAATCGTTGCTAATGTATGTGAATCGGATATTTAAATGTCACTGGATATTGTATAATGTGAACAAAGTTACAGGATCATTCCGTGTCAGATGGACCAATGGTGGTTGCACTCTCCACTGCATCTCTCCGATTTTCATAATTTTTCTCTTGACTGTAGTAGCAGAAAATTAATGCATGCATGCAAAATTTCGGTCTTGTATCTTAATTATTTCTAAAGTTATAGCCATTTGAAAAATTTGTACATTTTTCTAACAATGTGAAAATTGAGTTTTTTTTTTTTGCTATTTTTGGAGCCTAATAATTGCTCTTTTATGTAAGTTATAATAAATTGTCTTGTTTTTCATTTTTCCTGCAGAAAAGTTTCCATTGAGCTGAGAAAAGCAAGTTGAATAATTATACTTCGTATTATTATAGAAATATGGAACACTGAAAATTGACTTTTTTTTTTTTTTTTTTTTCTTTCATTTTTACGCATTCTTAATTATTTTTTCACTATTTTCAGATGAGGATATCTCAACACCTAATGCAGCCAGATGCATGAAATTTGCACAAGTTATTCTCTGGGGCCCCTAAATAAGTGGTATGCATTGAGAAAGCACATTTGTTGATGAACCTTCTTTTTATTATTTCACAGAAATTGAAAATTTCTGTCAAGAACAGTCACTGGACATAATTCGGACATCTGTAATTCTCAAGATATTTTATAAATAATTACAAACCTAATATTTGTGGGATTCTGGCTGCCTTAGAATAATTTTTATCAGGGTTCAAAAATTTACTTAGACAAAATGTTCAAAATTTGGGCAATTTTTAGTTGAAAAAAATTCAATGTGGCCCAGCTGGAACATTTTTTTCCCAGGCATAGATGCATGTCTTGGGTATTCAAAGCAATATTTTTGATCTTGCTTCCGAAAGTTCCTCTTCATGAAAACTCTAAATACAGGTACTGATACATTATGTTCATTACATTTTGCATGCATGCATTAATTTTAATGGTACTACAGTCAGGAGAAAAGTCATAAAAATCCAAGGGATGAGTGCAGTCAACTTTTAAAAAATTGGTCCATTTGACACCGAATGATCCTACAATCTGACGTCTTTATCTTTGATATTATCAGTACCTATATTCACCAGTAGTAGTAACCAATTTGTTTCATGAGTTTGAATTCCCATGTTGTCAAACTGATGCTAGCTGATCAATAAACAGCTTCCTCAATGTCTACATTAATTGAGGGCTAAGGACCATGTCCAAGGGCCCAACAGTGGTACTGGAGCTTGAAACCCCAGTCTCTGTATTAATATCCCAGAGCCTTAATCGATGAGCTACCACTGCCTTGTGCTGCCACTCTTTTTTTATTTTTTATTTTGTAATTTTAATTTTCTTTTTTTTTTAAATAAAAAACAGAAATATTTTGTAAAAGGATGATTAATCCATTGTGACTTTTTTTTATTTGCGACAAATCATACACCGCATCATTTTTACTACCTGAACAATCCCGTAATTTAAATGCACCTGCGAATTTTTAGGCATACACTTTAAATATCAGGGCCGGTTGGAGCCTCGGCCATTGCCACATGTGAGATTTCTACAAAGCAATCTGTAGATGTAGGTACCAAAAATGCGCATTATCGTATGTATAAACAAAGAAGAATGCTTCAAGTGGGGCTACAAGGTCTCCAAAAAGTCTGATTTCTCAGGAATAGTGCTGAGAATAAGTCTTTATTAAGGTTCCCTTCATGGCAAATTGCCTCTTGACCATTTATGAATCATGAGGTATCATACAGTATGAGCATCATTATGATGGGGGTTTTTCACTGTTGTGGTGAGATCAAGTGGTACAGTGTGAGCAGTAGTCAGATGACGAGTGCACTACTATAGTGTAAGTAAAAGCATACAGTATATTGTGCATGCAGACGTGTGTGTGAGATTGTGTACAATAAAATGCCTGGCAAATTAATAAAATTATCTCTACATTTTGATGAAATATATTTTTCATAATGTAGATAGAAAATCCAACAGATTTTCCCAGACTACCAAAGAAATATTTTGTGGCTCTTTAAGAATAATATCCACAATAGCTTTACAGAACAGAAAGAAGTTTCTAAGACTAATGATCATGTGAAATGTTGTACCAGTGCTGGGTGTTTGACTCTGCCATGCCACGTGCCTGACATCTTCAGTGTTCTGTGACTCTAGACACACACATGCACACACTTGACTGTCTGTTACTCTGCATTGTGTGTTTTGTTCCAGTGAGGATTTGGATAATACATTCTGGTCACAAAACATTACTTGTTTTCTAAAAGACAGGATCTACAGCATTTGTCTTACGTATATCACTATGATAAAAATATAATATAATCTTTTATAGATTAATTATAATTTCAGCATATTAGGTGTATCCACAAAAATTCACATTACCGACAGACTGTTTAATTCTCAGATGCAGCCTTTCTGCAAAACTAGTCTACTGTAACATCTTTTTCAAAAAGCACATGATAGCTTCACATATTTTATACATTTCATAGCTGCTTTGGCCTTTGTAATTAAGACTAAGAGTAAGTAAAAGGGTTGTATTGCCATTGTACTTTTGTGCAATGAGATTCTGGTGACATCGTTCCGTGTGAAGCAAAAAAAATTAAGATAGCTGGTGAACAGGTAATAAGGTACATATAATAAAGTACAGTTAAAGGAAAGAGCAGCATGTATTCAGTTGCAATTTACAAAAGTGGTAATATATACAGCTTTTATTACTTGTTTCTTGTTACTTTATGCAGAGGAGAAAAAGAATTCTCTCCAAGACGTGGCCAATCAGAGAGGGGTTGCATGCCGTGCCCAGGGCTGGAAGGTGCACCTTTGCGCAGCGCAGCTTAAACAGCTGGTGAGTCACTTTACATGTACCCACAATTAATGGTATAAAACATTCTTTGGCAGACTTACTGTTTTTATCAGTGTATTTCAGAAAGATAGCCTAGGTAAAACTAAAAGGGAAAAATGATTTCAACCACCTTAACGGCTGATGTGCCATTGAGCAAGTCATCAACCCCAAAATGCTCTCCAGGCACCTCAATGTGGCTTCTCACTGCTCCTCTTTAATGGTTATTTATCCTTGTGTGACTGTAGACAAGCCTAGAGCATGACGTGTACAGCCGCCTCACCACACTGCAAGAGGGACTAATCCCAAAGAAGAGAGCAGGAGCTGATGATGACCTGCACCGCATCAACGAGCTCATCCAGGTGTGTACTATATATATATTTTAGTATATGCTATTAGTATAGTATATTAAATATTGCTATTTTAGGATTAAAAAACCGGATTAGGATTAGAATAATTAAACCTTAAGGACAGACACTCAGGGAAGAACAGATTCAGGTATGTGTCATGATTCTTTTTTGTGGTGATGTCATGGTCATGTATTGCAGCAATGGCTCCAACGTCTTTTTTTTAAATTAATTTATAATTAACGTTTGATTTTGAGGTGGTGAAACGTTGCTGTTTCTCTAAAGTACTACAGGCGGCACATTCAAAAATAAAATGTACAACATCCTATGTGGTAGAAGTGAATTATTTGCTAAAATTTGTAATGTTAAATGTGGATTTTTACAGAATCGTAATTCTCACAGAATTGCAATACAATAGTTATCGTGATATCATATTGGGTGCCATTCCTAGCATATACTAAATTCTAACTAAGTAGACTGATGCTATTGGCTACACATCGCTTAGCACAGCTCGAAGCTCAGAGTTTACCTGTCCTGCCTCTGTCATGGTTAAAATATGTAAAAATAAACTATAAAAGTCTCATGTTAGTTTGCTGTTCTTTGCTTCCATATAATTAAACTTTTAAATGAGTTTAAAGAGATGCTGTTACACAGTCCTTGTGCCTGCTTGCAGATGCACTCAGATTTCACCTGTGATGTAAAAAATGTGAGAAATATACGATAGGTATCAAGTTTTAGTGTGCTTTTTTTTTGTAGTGTATATACTAAAGCAAGTTAACACTTTGCGCCTATTTGTTAATTATATTTGTGTGTCTGTGTGAAATTATCTCTAGGGTAACATGCAGCGCTGCAAGCTAGTGATGGATCAGGTGACTGAAGCAAGAGACACCATGATGAAAGTTCTGGACCATAAAGACAGAGTCCTCAAGTTACTCAACAAAAATGGCACAGTCAAAAAGAGTTCCAAGTTAAAGCGCAAAGAACGGACCTAGACAAGTTGGGAGCAATCTCCCTCCTCCATCCATCTCTCTCTCTCTCTCTCTCTCTCTCTCTCCCTCTATGCACCTGTAAGGTCAAAAGAAAATATTTTGGTTCAGTATTTGGACCATGTCATGGTTTTTCAGGTTGCTGTGCACAATCACGCATATGATCTAAATGTATGTCACCTGTCTATATTAGTGTAAACAGAGAAAGCAGTTTGCAAACTTTCTGCATCCTTCCGGACCCTCTTTCTGTCCCAACCAGTTAAACTCCACGGGTACTGCTGCTTATTGAAGATTTGTGTCTCCTTAGGTCAGGATTAATAGGGCCCACTTTCCCCAACTAACATTTTCTTTGTTTCACCCCTGCCCCCAAAGGAACGTCTTAGTATTTTAAAATGAACGTTAATTTGCCTTACTTTTTTGTTTCAGTCAGAGAAGAGTTGTTGATAGTATTGGTCATAGAGAGCTTTAGAAACTCACACATGCTTTGATGCAGGTTTTGTCCATCATGTCATGAAGTGAAAATCATGACTCCTCGATGATGTACCTCTTAATTTTGATTTATACTAAACCGACCGAAGGAAAGTGTGTACAGGTATAAAGCTTGGTATGCAGAACACAGGCACAGTGTGTATACAATCCAAGTTTCAGTGCCTTTTATCATGGGTGTAGCTGTGGAATTTTCTGTTTGCATTCAACACACTCAAGGAAGTGTTTCCAGATCAGTTCTCTCAAAGAAAAAAATACCCCAAATTTCCTATTCAGCAGTATATTTCCTCCTCACTGTCCCTTGTTTGCCAGCACCTATTCTATACCTTGGTTATCATCGAGTAAGTGGATGCACTAAAGAGCTCTGAAGGTGCTGAAGAGCTGTTGAGGACAGCACATAGAGGACAAGTATGTACTTGAAAGAAATTGTATAATTGTGTAATAAGAATGTGTGGAACGTCAAACATTTTCAACCTCAGAAGAAGATAGTTGTATAAATGCGAGTGACTTGCTGTTTACTGTAAGTCTGTTTTTGTGTTTAATAAGACTGTTTTTGTGCCTATTAATGTTGCTCTTCTTTTACAGATATAAAGTGATTGTTGTGGTTATAACTTAGTTTAAGGAATAATTTTGACTCTTTTGTACATTTTGTTTTTCTCTTTTGTTATCTGTATACTATGTGCTGTTGCAGTAAAAGAAATTGTATGTATAACTCTAGCTGTGTAATGTTTTAAATTTTTTTAATAACTTTGCTTCAGTGTTAACGCATTTTAACAGCCTTTTACTATAGGTAGTTGGGGTCCTTCACCAAGCTTTGCCAGGGTTTCTACATTATCCTGCCAAAGTTTGTAGATACCTGATCCTCATATCCATATGTGGGTTTTGAAAATGTTAGCAAAAAGTTATAAGACCACAATTCTTTATATACAGTAACCTTGCAATTTTCCGTAACTGGAACTAAGGAGACCAAACCTGTTCCAGCCCCATTGCACAAAGAAAGCACTGTAGACATTTACCAAGATTGGAGTGGAAGAACTTGAGTGAACTAGACAGAGCCTGGACTTCAACTCCACTGAACACCTTTGGGATGAAGTGGATACCAACTGCACTCCAGACCTGAACTCCTCACCTGACATCAGTCCTGACCTCAATGTTCTTATGGTTGAATGAGTGCAAATCCCCACAGTCACCCTCCAAAATCCAGAGGAAATCCTTCCCAAAAGAGTGATGGTTATTACAACAGGAAAGGGGGACTAACTCTGGAAACACTTAAAGCCCCCAGTTAGTTGTACTATTTTATATAATTATACCATTCTACTCAGTAATGTCAAGGGATTCTCAAAACACCAAAGAAATGAGTTACATACAATATCACTCTAGATTTCTCTAGTATAGTTTCTGGGTAGAGCCACTGCTCCTCCACATTGAAAGGGATTGGTTGAGGTGGTTCATACATCTGAATAAAATGCCTCCTGGTCGCTTCCCTTTAAAAGTGTTCTGGGCACAGCCAGCAAGGATTAGGCCACAGGGCAAACCCAGAACTTGTTGAAGGCCTGTCTGGCCTGGGATCACCTTGGGATCTCCCAGGAGGGGCCAGGGAGTGTCACTGGGGAGAGGGATGCCTGGGTTCCCCTCCTAAACCTGTTGTCTCTGTGACCTGACCTCAAATAATTGGAAGATGATGATGGACTTTCCATTGTATGTAAACATCATATGTTGTATTGTGTGCTCACTTTGGATTGGTTAAATGTAGATTAATTGATTCCCTTGCGGAATTAATACAGTATAAAAAAAGACCAAAAAACAGTATAAAAAAGACTTGACAAGGACCACATGGTAATGCTAAACTATTCATACCAATCAGTTCATCAATTCATTTCAGCAGGTCTTGTGGGGTGTTACTGGTGTGCAGTTGTAAGTACCTATCAAATGTGGTCCAAGGAAGGACAGTCACTGAATCAGTCAACAGTGTCATCATTGCCAAAGGCTCACTGATGCATGCAGTGAGTGAAGGCTAGTACATCTGGACTGTAGCAAAAACTGCTGAAACTGTTAATGCTGGCTACAAGAGAAAGGTGGCAGAATGCCCAGTGCATTGCAGCTTGCTGTGTATGGAGCTGTCTGACCACCGTGCAGTCAGGTGTGGTTAATACACTGCCCGACCCCCCCCCCAAAAAAAGTCGCACACTGTTGCTCCAATTGGTCAGGTCGGGGCTCAGCAACAATAATGTGGCAATAAAATGAAGTCAGCTGATGACCTGAATGTAATGAATGAGCAGGCCATCATATCAATGGACTTTTTCTTCCCTGATGGCACGAATATAAAATGGGGACTTATATAATGATTGGATGAATTGAGTGGATCAGGGAGCACAAGGAATCATTTTCACATATGTATTGGCACCCCAGAGTCCTGACCTTAACCCTATTGAAAGTTTTCAGGATGTGCTGGAGAAGACTTTATGGAGTGGTTCAATTTTTCCCTCATCAATTCAAGACGTCGGTGAGAAATGATCCCAACACTGGATGGAAATAAATGTTATGTTGCATAAGTTTTTGAAACAATGACATCATGATTACATGCTAAAGGCACTAAAGGCAGAACAACAACAACATATTAGTGTGTGACCTTTTCTTTGGCCAGGCAGTGTATTATGGCTGATCAGTACTGTACTGTATACACTATATTAACTGAGTTTAATCCAAACATAGGTCTGAGCAGCTGAAGTTTAAGGCTTAATATTAAGGTTTTAACTTGTAGCCTTCTTATTAGTTATTTTAAGACATATTTTTTATGCTAGCATATGGCAGTTTATAGTCTTATCTGCCTTCAAACCATGAATAAACTCTTCAGTATATATTGCTGTATTACCCATCTGTGACACAAGCTTGCTTATCTACAGGTTTAATATCACCCTGTTATAATTAATGTCTACAATGCTCAATCTGAAGTCCAAAGGTTCATCATTTTTTTCTGTTACACGTGCTGTGCCATTTATAAGTTTACAGTAAAATGCATTATAAACAGTAGAGAACTCAACAATACAGTTTACATTACTTTATTTTATAGTCTGCACATCAGTGAGTTCTATCACTCTATGATTTACATTGATGGCACATTGATTTCTTTCCATCCCTTGCTGTCTTTATGATAACACGCTTAGTTTGTGTAAAGAGAACAAAGTCAAAGTGCCATAAACGGATGCTGTTTGCAGTGAAACAAACTCAGCACCTGATCTTCAAAGGCACCACAAAAAGGTGAGGGTCAGAAGCTTGTGCCTTTCCCCCTTGGAGAATCTATCAGTAAATACAGGTAAACATTTCAAATAATTTTATAGGTTTCAAGATTTTGAATATAAAGATGTAACTGCACTATGATTCTAAATTGATCAGGATTTGCATTCGAGAATGAATACATATTTGGTCTACACTACTATTTTGTTTGGAAGCCAGTTAAGAATCTGGCAGTGTAAGCTGTTTGTAAAAAGCAGGAATTTCTAGAGAATATAACATGCTGATGTTCTGTCTCAAAGTCTTTAGTTAAAAACATTACCGTTATTATTTCTTGCTTACTGCTCAGCCAGGGGGAGAAAAGGACTCCGTCGTGGTGGTCTTAAGAAAGGGAATTATTAAAAAGATTATATAGAAAAATGACCTTGACCTTGGCATTCAGCTCAATATGTTTATGATGTCCCTTTTTCCAATTTTACTTTAGGGAGATTACGTGTGGGTGGACTCCGTGACAGGTGTGCCGATTGGTGCTGAGGTCAAAATCTCAGAATCAGGCCAAATTCAGTTCATAGATGATGAAGGAAAGGAAATATAACCCTATAGAGCTCTACTGATTTACCCTTTAGAGACCCCATTGTCTTCCATTGTATGTATGTCCTTGTAGGATCCTTAAATGAGGACCATTGCATATTACTCTTTTGCAAACATCTTCCTGTTTAATGACATTGATGAAGTTAAAAACCAGTGAGAAGAAATTACATGGCACAATATTAGAGTTTTGATCTTTTGAGGTTAATATGTCAGAATTTTTATGGGTGATAAAACTGAATGTTGTGTATCATGATGAAAATCTTAGGAACACAAAGTCAAGAATGAAGCGCATACATGCCTCATCTATTAATGGCATACACGATATGAGTCGGCTGGGCGACCTCAATGAAGCTGGACTGCTTAGGAACCTTTTGATTCGTCACAAGCAGGGAATCATCTATGTGAGTCACATAAATAGTTATAATATATACATGTTTTTCTCAGCAGAGGAAGGAAAAAAAAACACTGCACATGCTTTATTACAGCGCTCAGTGTATTATTGAATGAACATTTGTGTTTGTGTGGGACCAGATGTCTCCTCGTGTAGACTTTGGCCTCAGTGGTTATAATGTGTTAATTTCATATCTATGAAGCCACCAGTCCCATTTTATTGTATAATCAGGGAGTATCATGGTCAAAGGTCATTATCAGAGGAATTATTGAATTCTAGTAAATGTCTGAATGTCTACTAAAGTTTGCCCTTAGAACATACCCCGATCATAAAATTAAAAACATTATGACCATCCACTACCATGTAAAGTGTCTTAAATGAATAATTAACCATTCAGCAAGGTGGATATCCCAGATAAATAGTCCCAGAGATGAAATGTCAGAGACTATTCAATTCAGCGACATCCTTTGAGCTTGAGGTGCATAACTGTTTTAGTATATACCACATGGAAACATCAGCAAAAGAAAGCACCTTTTTTTGTAATCAGTATAGTGGTTGTCAGAAGAATGAGCAGCCGGCTATATTTGGAGAGGGGGAGGAATAAGTTATTTATTCTATCCACACTTACTGGATTCTTAGAAATTAAGCACTTTTATTATTTAATCAAATTCTTGAAAATTAATATATATGCATTCTTACCATCAAATAGTTAACAGAAGGTGTGGTTAGTACCCTAACCATCTAGGTGCACTTCCAGGCTTGGCACACCAGTTGCAGTGACCTCTCCCTTGGTCACTGCCATCAGGCAACGCATATAACTGGAGGCCTGCTCCTCACAACAGGGCAATAAAATCAAATTTGGTGGGAAAAAAAAAACAAAAAACACAATATCTTCAAATATATTTACTCCAATGTTTTTCTTAAATCATACTTTTGGGGGTGGGGGGGTGGGGGGACAGTGGTTTGGCACAAAGGCTATTAGAATGGAACTTACAAAATCTAAAAAACAAACAAACAAAACAAAAAACTAAACAAAAACAATGTTTACAGATATAAACAGTCAGCTTTTTTCCAAAGTGCTAATATTCTGTAATGACCTGAGGGATTTGTGGTATGTTTTCTATTGGAAAGTGTGTTTTGGGGAAAAAATGGATGATATGGTTAATTTCATTCATTCATTCATCGGCCAAACCACTTAATCCTATTAGGGTCGCTGGAATCTCAAGCCAACACTGTGCAAAGGCTTGCCAAACAATTACAGAGCAACACACACATAACTGTTCACACTCACACCTAAGGGCAATCTGGAACAGCCAATTAGCCTAATGTGCATTAGGTCTTTGGACTGTGGGAGGAAACCGGAGTACCTGCAGGAAACCCACTCTAGCACGGGGAGAACATGCAAACTCCACACAGAAATGCCCGAACGCTAACCTCTACGCCACCGTGCTGCCCCTGAGTGAATATATGACAGTTATTTTATCACACATTGGCTTCACTTTTTTTTTTTTCCTTAGACATACACAGGCTCCATTCTGGTGGCGGTGAACCCGTACCAGCTGCTTCCAATCTACACTCCAGAGCAGGTGCAGCTGTACACAAACCGGCGTCTGGGTGAACTACCCCCACATGTGTTTGCCATTGCAGACAGCTGTTTCTTTAACATGCACCGTAGTCACCAAGACCAGTGCTGCATCATCAGGTCAGCCAAACACACTTGATTATCTCTGTGCCTGAGGTCACCCTCAATAGTTTTTTGTGATTGAGATTCTGCTCATGAAGCAGATAACACGGTGTCTTAAAGTCAAAATTGATCTCGTAGATTTGTGTCATATTATCAGTTTGTGTTTTGTTCATGTCAGTGGAGAGTCTGGTGCAGGAAAAACGGAGAGCACCAAACTGATGCTGCAGTTTCTGGCAACAGTGAGTGGACAGCAGTCATGGATAGAGCAACAGATTATTGAAGCTAATCCCATACTGGAAGGTAGCTCAGTCTTCCCTTTACATTGGTTTAGCAAAACTCCCCTAAGTATAATTTATTCGTTTCTTATTATGAAGTGTCAATATTTGTGTGATCCAGCCTTTGGTAATGCAAAGACCATTCGTAATGATAACTCGAGTCGATTTGAGAAGTACATTGATATCCACTTCAGTAAATGGGGAGCCATTGAAGGAGCTCGCATTGAACAGTACCTGCTGGAGAAATCACGCATCTGTCGACAGGTAGACCATAACAAATTGACGTTAATGTTAATGAAATAAAAGAGAGTCATGTTTAGTTTTGATGTTTAATGAAAATGCGTAAATGACATTTAAAAACCTTTGCAGGCTGAAGAGGAGAGGAATTACTATATAATATTTATGTACACTAAATCGCTGAATGAGTTTATTTACACAGCATTACACAGTGATTATGGTCTGTTTGTGCAGCCCATAGAGCTCACCTGCCTGACTCTGTCATTATTAACATATGCAAAAATAAAAAATTTTAAATAGTTGGTTAGTTGATGGTTTTAAAACACCATATAACCTATTGCTGTGCTCTTGAATTTTTTGATGCTTACCTGCCATTTCATGCTTAAATTATGTGAAAACCAACTTTAAAATTTAAAGATTTAGTTTGTGTTTTATTAATACAAAAAAAGTATTTCCCTAAAAGAAACTCCTTGCCTTTAGGATGCTTGTTAATTATTTAATTCTGATCTTCTGTAAGGTTTTCTGGAAAAGAACAGGGATGCCCTTAGTCCGGATCTCATCAAATTGGTGGAAATGTCCACCAATAAGCTCCTCAGACAGATCTTCCATGGTTTAATCAGTATGAAGAGTAATGGTAAGACCAGTATGATGACCACCTCTAAGAGCTCTTTGCATGTAAGTGTAAATTAGATTTGCTCTTTATTTTCATTAAGTGTAACATTTTGATTGAAGCTTGTGCTCTCATATTATTACTTCCTTTCAGCAAATGACCGACACTAAGAAGCGAGTTCCCACTTTAAGTGGACAGTTTCACCAGTCTCTGGACTTGCTGATGAAAACTCTGACTACATGCCAGCCTTACTTTATTCGCTGTATCAAACCTATTGACTTTAAGATACCCATGGTAACATCACTGCAAAGCAACCCAGCTATTCCCTTGTATATGGAAGTGTATACTAATTAAATAATTTGCTAAATAAATGGGGTACCCTCATTGTTATATTCTGTCTTTTGATCCAATGATGGTTTCTGTGTAATCCAGCTTTACTTTTATACATCATACTTGGGTATGATGGAGACCATTCAAATCAGGAAAGCTGGCTACCCGATCCGTCACACCTTCCAGCAGTTTCTGGATCGATATCGTGTTCTACTCAACTCTGCCATCTGTGACCCAAAAACGGTGAGAAATACTCATCTATTTAAATCCAGAGTAAGGATTTGACAGGTGACCGAAGTTCGGTAGTTCACTAAAAATGTCTGTTTTCCAGGACAGTGCCAAGGCATGCAGTGAGAGTATATGTAAGAATGCACTCAGTGCTGGCGATGAATGGAAAATTGGCAAAACCAAAGTGTTTTTGAGGGCAAGATAATTTGACTGTATCATGACTGATTTATTACCCAATGTTCAAATCATGCAAAACCTCTTAAAGGATTTCCACAATACCATGTTGGAACTAAAACGGGAAAAGACATTGAACGAGAAAGCTCTTGTTATCCAGAGAGTCCTGAGAGGTTACAAGCACAGGTAGGCCATATACATGACCATACAGTACCCGTCAAAAGTTTGGACACAATTATTTGTGTCCAAACTTTTGACTGGTATTTATGTTTATAAGAAATGCCCGACTCTGGGAATTGAACACAGGACCTTCTTACTGTAAGAAAGATGCTAACCACTACACCACGTTCAGCCCAATAGTATAGTGCTATTGTCCTGTTCTTAATATGCTAATTTTTCTGACTGCAGGAAACAATTTCTTAAGCAAAGGTCTGCAGCTGTTGTTGTGCAGAAGTACTGGCGTAGACACAAAGAAAGACAACTCAATAAAGTTCTGAGGTATAATAGTTGGGTAATAAACTGGGCCTGAATGATTCTTATAAAGGCGGTCTTTGGATAGGCTTGTGTGTGTTGTGTGATGATCCATCCTTTATTCTTTTGCACAGGTCCAGTTGGGATATACTAGTCTTCAGTCCACTGTGCGCTCCCGTCAGTTAGTTCGCCTGTACAAACTGGAGCGAAAAGCCACCCTACTGCTGCAGGCACGGACCCGTAGCTACATTGCCAGAAAGGAATGGAATTGAAAGAGAGCTGCTGTCATCCGTCTACAGGCTTATGTCTGAGGCATGCAGGCCCGGAAAAGTGTGCAGAAGATGAAAAAAGATGTGAGTTATTAACTTGAAAGCTATTTACTAGAAACATATGCACAAGTATTAATACTACCTTGATTTTTCAAAGCACATGTATTCCAATGGCTGTCTACTCCATACCAAACTTACATACTTCTATACTTTATACTGTGGCAAGGGAAAACCTTATAGTTACAGAAACTCATACTTTTTGTGGATTATAGGCCCTTTTGTCACAGGAGCACAGGGCCAAAGAGTTGGAGGCTTCGGTGAGACAGAAAAAGCTAGAGGAAATTCCCCACTGGAAGAACGAGAATGACCCTGGCAAACAGTCTGAGCCCACCAATGATCAGAAAAAGAGGGGGGATCCACTCTTTGGCTTCCTGCCCAGCATGGTAGGAAAAAAATCTTTACATTTTCTATATCACAACCCCAAGTTTACATTTTTGTAAATTACATGTTTACATCTACATTAAGTTTTGGATGTTGGTGGTGCTGGGATTTAACCTCACAACCTTCTGTTAAGTAGCCTATTGGCTAAACCTATGTCTATTTGGTTAATATCATGGACATGTGAGGTCAGGAATCTGAATATGAGTGTGGCAATCAATATGGGAGGTAATCACTTATCTATCAAGATTTTATGCATGACAGTGCAGATTGAATGTTTTTACAACTAGGATCCTTACTTAACACAAGATTAATTTGTGAATAAAATTTTTGTTGTTCTGTACGGTCTCTACTGCTTTAGCAGTAAAGCCTAATTTGAAAAGTTTTGGATTGTATACTAGAATTCAGCCACATTGACACCTGACAGGTTTTCTTAAGCCATATTTTATTCTTCACATATACAGTGCGATAAAGAAATATTACGCCTTTAAATTCAGGGTGCAACATAGAATATTGAAGATCCTTAAGGCCCGGTTTACTCTTCTTACTGTAAGACTGTAATAGAAAAGGCTTACGGTAATATTAGTCTCAGAATGCTAGCTGCAGCACAGCACCACCATAAGCTAATACACAGAACAGCAGGACCAGTATAACACCTCAGTGTAATAGAGAAATGCAAAAAAGGAGCCCCAGGGAGGACATTGTTACACCCTGATGGGGTACTCCTGGGTAAAGATTACAAATAAATAAATAGGTGCAGTATTTGTAAGTCCAATGAAGCAGCATGTAAAATTTAAAGGTGTATACAAAACTCTGGTAGTGCAGTCCGAAATGGTAAAGAAAATACAGAATAATGTTAGCAGACTGTTTATTGTTGCCCTTATTTTTGCAGGGGGGGGGATTCAGCCCAAAAAAGAGAACCGGATTTGATGACGACCTTTACCGCTTCAATGATCTCTTCCAGGTCAGCACAAGAGGCAAACCATCACTAATCTACTATGTTTCCTTCACTATCTGGAATTTGTTCTGTATCGTTTTACTAACTACATATAGTTGATATGGAGGATATAAATAGACCCAAAGATAGCACTAACCTGGAGAAGTTTGAAGACTGGATGGTATAAAATGTACTTTATTTAAAGCAGTTGTATGACGTGTGTTCAAAACATTTCAAAAACACTGAGGTGACAATGGATTAGGGTTAAACTTGAGGCCAAATCTTGGGCAAAATATAACTGTGTAATTGGTTTTGCTCTTTTGATGGAAACGATGGGCTTCTGATTTGACTGCTGATCAAAGAAATTCTAAGCAGGTACCTGTTAGATCATCAATGTATACATTTATGTATACTGGTTACACCCAAATCTGGTGCTCAGAATCTTATTCTTCCGTATCCAGATGGTGATCAGATTAGACAGATCAAATATAATTAAAATAAATACAATCTAGCTGGCAAAGAGTGCTGTGTCCGGGATGAAAACCACATTGTTCCTGCTGAATCTGAGGTTCAACCATCGGTTGGATCCTCCTCTCCAGTACTCCTGAAGACACTTTCCCGGGTAGGCTGAGGAGTGTGATTTGATAATAGTTGGAACACACTCTCCGGTCCCCTTTTTTAAAAAGGGAAACTTCCACCCTGGATTGCCAATCCAGAGGTATGGCCCCCGATGACCATGCGATGTTGCAGAGATGTGTCAACCAAGACAGTCCTACAACACTGAGAGACTTGAGGTATTCAGGGCGGATCTCGTCCATCCCCGGAGCCCGGCCACCGAGGAGCTTTTCAACTACCTCGGCAACCTCTGGCTCAGTGATGGGCAGACCCTCTTCTGAACCCCCAGGCTCTTCCTCTTCCACAGAGGGCATGTTGGTGGAATTGAGGAGGTCCTCAAAGTATTCCTTCCACCTCTTGACAACCTCCCCAGTCGAGGTGAGCAGCTCCCCACTTCCACTGTAAAGTGTTTGCGGAGTACTGCTTCCCTCTCCTGAGGCATCGGATGGTGGTCCAGAAACTTTTCTGGAACCGATAGTCTTTTTCCAGGCCCTCACCGAACTCCCCCCCACACCCGAGATCTTGCATCGGCGACAGCCCAGGATGCAGCATGTTTGGCCTGCAGGTACCCGTCCGCTGCCTCGGGAGTCCCACAGGCCAAAAGGACCTGATAGGCCTCCTTCCTCAGCTTGACAGCCCCCCTCACTGCAGGTGTCCACCAGCTGGTTCGGGGATTGCCCCACAACAGGCACCGATGACCTTCTGGCCACAGCTCCGGGCTGCCGCCTCAATAATGGAGACATGGAATGAGATGGAGAGAGGCATCCACCTGCATCGCTGTCAGATTCTCACCCAGGAGGGTCAGCCTGATGGTATTGAATGCACTGGAAAAGTAAAAAACATGACCCTCACAGTGCTTGCGTTCCAGGTGGGTGTAGACACGGTTAAGCAGGGTGATGATGGCGTCCTCAACTCCGAGGCGGGGCTGGTAAGCGAACTGAAGGGGGTCCATATGTAGTCTAACCATGGGTCAGAGTTGATCCAGTATGAGTCTCTCGATGGTCTTCATGACCTGCAAAGTCAGTGCCACGGAATGACATCTTCCACCACAGAGGGACCCTCTGTAGACTCAGGCTCATCGTGAAGATGTAGTGTAAGATTCCACAGAGCTGGGGGCACAGGCTTTAAGGACACGGGGCTCACCCCATCCGGTCCTGCTGCCTTGCCAGAGTGTAGTCTTCTCAGCTGTTTCTCAACCTGATAATAGGTGAAGTTGACAGGTGTGGAAAGGATTGTCAGGTCCATCGCAGGAGGCAGAGGTGCAGTAAGGAGAGGGAGGGAGAGAGGGTAGTGTGGCAGGGGGTTTCAGGCTTGTTCCGGACAAGTTAGAAGGGGGCTGAGCAGTAGCCGCAGTGTCGAATCTGTTAAAAAACATATTCAGCTTGTTGGCCCTGTCCTCACCACCTTCAGCTCCTCTGCTGTTCGATGGCCTGAAACCAGTGATGATCTTCATACCACTTTAGACCTCTCTCATGTTATGTTGGAGTTTCCAGCTTTCTTCTGTAATTGTCCTTCGCCTCCCTGATCTTGACTCTCAGTAAACATTGGATCGTTCTCACCTCCTCTCTGTTGCCAGCCCTGAATGCCCTCTTGTTGTTAAGGAGGGCTTTGATGTCTTTAGTCCCCAAGGGGAGCTCCCTCTAGCACACTGCAAAAAAGGTGGGTGTTCTGAACTGTTATTTGGTGCATAAGCACAAACAACAGTCAGGACCCATCCCCCCACCTGGAGGCGGAGGGAGGCTACCCTTTCGTCAACTGTGGAGAACCCCAATGTGGGAACCGAGATGAGGGGGCAACAAGGATTCCCACACCGGCTCGCCGCCTCTCCCCATGAACAACTCCAGAATGAAACAAGGTCCAGCCCTTCTCGAGATGAGTGGCTCCAGAGCCCAAGCAATGTGTCGAGGTGAGCCTGACTATATCTAGTCAGTACCTCTCAACCTTGCGTACCAGCTCAGGCTCCTTCCCCAATAGACAGGTGACATTCCATGTCCCAAAAGCCAGAGTTAGTAGCCACGATTCAGTCCGGCAGAACCTACGCCTTCGGCTGCCACCTGGCTCACACTGCACCCAACCCCTATAGCCCCTCCCACAGGTGCTGGGTCCATGGGAGGGCGGACCCATGTCTCCTCTTCGGGCTGGGCCCGACCGAGCTCCATGGGCAGAAGCCGGGCTACCAGGCACTCACCTTCAAGTGCCTCCCCCAGGCCTGGCTCCAAGGGGAACCCCGATAACCTGCATCCGGGCATGGGAAACTGTGTCCTTGAAATAATATTGCTCATAGAGGTCTTCTGAACCAGTCTGGACCTTTACCTAGGACCTGTATCCCTTGCGTGACCCTACCAGGGGTATAATGCCCCCGGCATTTTTTTTAACAGATTTTATTACTGGAGCCAGAGCTTGCTCCGCATTGGTAACAACATGTCAAATTTGTTTCCATTGGGGAATTGGACTTTGCCAAGGCTGTCCTTTGTCACCGGTTCTGTTCATGATCTTTATAGATAGAATTTTTTGGTCGCAGCCAAGGTGTTGAGGGGTTCTGGTTTGGTGGCCATGGGATCTCGTTTCTGCTTTTTGTGGATGACGTCCTTTTGGCTTCATCGAGCCAGGACCTCCAGCTCTCGCGGGAGCAATTCACAGTTGCATGTGAAGAGTGTGAAGATGAGAATCAGCACCTCTAAGTCCGAGGCCATGGTTCTCAGCCGGAAAAGGGTGGAATGCACCCTCTGGGTCTGGAATGAGGTCCTGCCCCAAGTGGAGGAGTTGAAGTATCTTGGGGTCTCGTTCACGAGTGAGGGAAGGATGGAGCCGGAGATCGACAGGCGGATCGGTGCAGCCTCTCCTGTAAAGCGGAGCTTGTACCAGTCCGTCATGGTGAAGAGGGAGCGCTGCTACTCTGTATTGAGAGGAGCTAGTCGAGGTGGCTCGTGCATCTGATTAGAATGCCTCCCGAATGCCTCCCTCGTGTGGTGTTTCAGGCATGTTCAACCGGGAAGAGACCCCGGGGTCGACCCAGAACATGCTGGAGGGACTATGTCTCTCGGCTGGTCTGGGAACACTTCGACATCACACCGGAAGTGCTGGAGGAAGTGGCTGGGGAGAGGGATGTCTGGACCACACTGCTTAGGCTGCTGCCCTCACGACCTGACCCCAGGACAAGCAGATGAAGATGAAGACAATCTAGATATTTAACTCTTGAAGACAATCTAGACAATCTAGATATTTAACTCTTAAATGACGTATAACGTTACACATTTGCATACATTTACTGGTTTAATCAGTGATTAATTAAGGATTGAATGTCGAAAGATTGTTTTTTTTTTTTTTTTTTTTTAATTTTTTAATTTTTTTTTAAACCTGTCCTGTCCAGCATCATAGCAAGCAGAATGGCAGTCTGGTTGCAGTGTTGTGCCGAACAAATT
>JBCNYH010000006.1:13017864-13029861 GCA_039654325.1 Tandanus tandanus | reverse complement strand
CAGCAGCAACCTCGGAGCACGAACCCAAGCCACCTCACACCGAAGACGACCCCGGGCCTACCCAGAGGGCGGCAGAGACCTGACCCCGCCAGGTCCCGGCCACCCAGGGCGGCTAAAGTGGAGGGCCCAGGGCCCCATGTCGAAAGATTGTTAACCTTCCAGTTTAAAGGGAAAAGCCTGTATGGAGGGCCATCATACACACAAATGCTCATTATTTTTTACAGCAAGCTAAGTCACCGAATCTCAACCTGATTGAGCTGTTGTGGGAGCAGCTTGACTGTATGGTACAGAAGACGTGCCTATCGAGTGCCCCAGACCAACTTGACTTTGTTTCATACTCATTTTGCCTCCCATTTGATGCACATAAACTTGTGTTTTGATGGAAAAGGTGAAATTTTCTGTGTGACCCCAGATTTTTGAACAGTAATGTATATCTGACCCATTCACCAGTAACCAGTGCCACAAAAAAAAAAAAGATAATTATATTGCACCACAACCAGGTATACACCAAAAAGAGGAGAAAAAGCAGGTTATATAAAATAATGTAGATAGTGCTCTCGTTCAAACATGTCACATGAGCGTATCAATGGAGATGCTATATGCAAATTACTCTTCATCCTCCCAGGGTCAGAGACTGTCATGCTACAGCAGATTCTTCTGGGTAGGAACTGGGTTACTGCATATTAAAGACAGGCATTCACAATGTCTTACTGTGTGTCTTCTCAGGATAACGTGCAACGATGTCAGCAAGTGATGGATCAAATGACTGATGCCGTGGATTCCATGATGAAATCAGTGGATGCCAGCTTGATGGATGGAGTCTACAAGTTATTTAAGAAGAATGGCGCAATCAAGACCAACTCAAAATCAAAGGGCAAAAAAGCAATCTAGATAAGACAGAATTGATCAGTCTCCTCCATGTCTTTTTTTTAAATCTCTCTTTAAGCTCCATTAAGAACAAATAGAAATATTTTGGTTCAGTATTATTACCAATAGTTTTCATGTGGTTGTGCACAATCAAATATTTGATTTCAATATGTATTGTCTCATTTATAGTCTTATTTATATCTATGTGTTAGTCTGAGTGGGGAAAGCAGGTTGTAAACCCTCTGCATTCTTTACACCCTCTGTGCCCAATCAGGTAACCTCCACAGGAACTGCTCCTCACTGGACTTGTCTGATTATGCTTACGTTGGGGTTGTCTAGACACTGGATGTTCCTTGAGAGTGAAGGCTGAACACAAGTGCAGTTTAGAGGTTAATAATGGGTGAAACAAGGGCAAAGAGCTAGGCATGACAACCAGCATGGCTGCTCCAACAAAGGCAAAGTAGCAGGTTTAGGGCAAAACAAGGACATACAGGCATGGCATGAAACAGAAACCACATTAGAGAAATGTAACATAAAATGATACATGAACAACACTCTGCAATGTAGCTTAGCAAACAAAGTGCCTTAATACAGTGTGAAATCAAGGCAGAGATGAAATGCAGCTGTGCTTCAATTCCTGGAGCCTGTATAGCTTTCGCTATGCATACTGCGATCTGTAGTTTCACTTAATAAACCTGGAAGCAGCTGCTAGCCCTGTCACGTGAAGTGCACCATGGGTGTGCAGGTGTGACAATGGACTGGCACGGTGGTGTAGTGGTTAGCATGTCTGCCTCACAGCAAGTAGGTCCTGGGTTCAAGTCCATGGCTCAGTGAAGGAGTTTCTGTGTGGAACTTGCATGTTCTCCCCATACTTGAGTGGATTTTCTCCAGGCACTCTGGTTTCCACATTAGGCTAAATGGCTGTTCCAAATTGCCCCTAGGTTTGAGTGTGAGTGTGAATGGCTGTGTGAGAGACTGGTAAGTTGTTCAGGTGTACCCTGAGGGGATCTGAAGGAAAAGTTGTTGACGATTACTCAAGTAGCTTGAATATGTATTTAAAAGAAATTGTATAATTCTGTAATAAGTTTTTCTATACTGTTATCAAGTGAATGTTTGCTATAACTTAGTTTAAGGAATAACTTTGATGCTTTTGTACATTTTGTTTTTCTCTTTTGCTATCTGTATACTGTGTGCTATTGTAGTAAAATTTGCAAAAAGAAATACTTTTTTGTTTTGATTTATTCTATGCTTATAAAAAAAAAATAATAATAATATTTGCGATCCCGAAAGAGCACTGGATAAAACCGAGCAGTGTGTGGATTTATATCCACATAAAATCAGCTAAAATAAGAATTAACTTTATTGGAAAATCAAGCACCACTTGAAAGTTCATGTCTGTACTGCGTGTAATGAACACAATCTTCATGTGTGCACTGGAAAGATGTTTCAGTGTCTTAGTTGGTACACAATCCCGGGAAGGCCACTTCTTGTTGCTTTCAGCTGCAACTGATGATGGTGAAAAGTATTTGAAATCTAACACTGTAAACATGTACACCACATATACACTGCCCAAATGATTTTATTACCTTTGCCTGAGTTTTGGCAGATGTGTTATAATCACTGGCGTTTGTATTGGTGTTTTTTGCCTGTGAACAAAATCCAGACCAAAAATACCCTACCCAAGTCCCAGAGATTATCAGATTTTATAACTATCGAGGTCAGAGTAATGTCACAACATTTTGGATATGGAGTTTTGAAAGTAGTGCTGGTAAGCATTTTGTTACAATGAAGCACTAATATCAAACTGTATATGGACTTTCAATTGATACCTTGACATTGAGTGACCTTGAAAGACCAAACCCCAGCCTCTCATAAATCCTTCAAACAAGAGAGTTTTTTTTTTCTTTGCTCACGTCCATGTACTACAAAGCATATTGTAAGACGAGCACATGGGTAATTAAAATCATTATCCATATAAATCCTGTTTGTTACATTATACATGCTGCATGGTGGAGGCACCCTTCCCTGCATGAGGGCCCCTCTAGTTTTATTTTAATTTGTTTCTGTTATTAAAAATGAAAGCCAGGTCGATTTCACCAATGGCCCCTTAATAGTTAAGGGTTAATTTATGAGGGTAAAATAGCACCCCTATGAGAGAATCGTCAGGGATAACCAAGTTTTCATTAAATAAATAAAAAAAATTACTCACTAAATTCTTGACAACACTAAAATTTATGTGTTAGTTATGAAGTTTAATATACAAGTTGTTATATTAAAATTTGGGGAAAAGTTTACACATACTATCTTGTACTATATGCATGTGCTATATAAGTATATAAATAGAATCAATTTCATGCATTATCAGACATGCCCATATTTACTGTCAGACAGACACCTGACCTGTGTGTGTGTGTGTGTGTGTGTGTGTGTGTGTGTATAAAATAGAGAAGGGCATCATCAGTATGTACTCTGAATTCAGAGTTGGTGCCTTTCATCTCTCCTAAAGGACATTGTTAGGAAAGTGTGCATAGAGTTCTCAACAAAGTAGCCTACACATCTAAAGCTCGACTGGTAAGTACAAAGGTCATGACTCAGCTGGAATTTCCTGAATGTGTGGCTCCCAATGCAGCCAGTGCTGCTCCTGCATGCGCCGAGAATGCAACACAATACAAGCTTTTGAGTTGACATGCTTCAAGTTAACATTATGTACTCGATAATGAATAATATTCTTTAATCCTCTGATAGTGGACCAATCAGACTGTGCCATTCCCGTGTGGTATATACTAAAGATTTATATTCACACTATTTAACGGTTCTTCTTTTTAGATCCTGTTCCTTCAAGTCTCAAGAACACTGAACATGGAATAAGAACCTTGTCACCTCTGACTCGTTTAGGAATCTAAATATAATCTTTTGCATTAATATTTTTTTTACAGAGCAAGAGCACAGTGTTTTGTCTTAAATAGTCCAGTAATTGATTAACCTCTGCATCAGTGTCATATAATATATGAGACTGGAGAAATCCAGAAGAATTAGTAGAAGCCTAAATTACTCTGAATATTTTGTAAATGGTTATAAAAGGTCGTTTCATCAGGTTTGCCCAGATCCTAGTCTTAGGGTTGCCGGTCTTGAAGTTAGAGCCGGTTGAGATGTGTAGAAGCAAAACGGCCGGAGTGAGGAGGTACACAATGTGTGCTTGTCATTTTTTACAGCTTTTGATGACAGTTTATATTATAACGAGCTTTGACTTAAATTAAGTGATTTGGTGTGACTTATTTTTCCACATGTTTTAAGATGGTCTCAGTTTTCTTTCATAACATAAAACATTTGGTTTTTTAGTAACACTTTGTGAAGAAAGGATTATGTAAATGTGTTATAATTTAAACATTGAACAGTGCAGTACAATTTTTATACGGTTCAGTGGTGTACAAACTAATTTAGTGTCAAGGAAACATTATGAAACCAAGTAAATAAACTTGGGAAGACACACCTGAGCCATATTTTCAAGATCATTCCTCACCTTTATATGGTTGTTAGTGGGCATGGTTTCCCAGATTGAAAGAGAGTGTGTGTGTGTTTCACCTGTACATTCCTGCAGTTATCCAATCTTGTGAGAGCAGTTCAATGATAAAATCATACAGATACAGGTCAAGAATTACAGATAATACTTATATCAAAGATCACAATAGAAAAAGTGATCTTAGTGATTTTGATCTAACAGGAAGCTGACAGATTGTCAAAAAGACCAACTGCTGTCAGTACTTAGACCTTAAGTGGTCTTCTGCTTTTGTGGCCCATCTAGATTTGGTATGCTGTGCGCTTTGAAGTTCTTTTGTGTTCACTAAGGATGTAAAGAGTGGATGTTTGAAACTGTTTTCTGTTATGTTTTTTTTTTCTTCCACACCATCCTATCTAAGCTCTAGAGACAGCTGTAAGTGAAATTTCCAGGAGATCTGGAACACATCTGGAACACAGCGATGTTATGATCAGACTTATTACTGATCACATTCTCCCCCATTCTGGTATTTGATTTGAACACATGGTTGTCCTCAGTCCCTGCTGTATGTAATAGTATGGGGCAGTTGCTTTACATGTTTGTTTCAGGGTGGCATGGCGGCATAATGGTTAGCACTTGTGCCACACAGTGAGAGGGTCTCCCACGCCCCATGTTTTTATGTGTTTACATGTTCTTCCAGGTGCTCTTGTTTTCTCCCACAGTCCAAAGACATACACATTAGGCTATCTGGATATTCTTGATTGCTCCTAGGTTTAAATGTGAGTGATCCTGTTCCTCTCTTTCTCTCTGTCTCTCTCTCTTTCATCTAACTGAGCAAACTTAATATTCCCCATTTTATCATGTCCTATGGGCTGAATTCTATCCCTGTAAGCTTTACAGTTCAGAGTATAAGGAAGGTTCTACCCTTCTATTTCTGTCATTACAATTGCACTGGAGCCTTTATGTGCAGAGAACAAAGTCAAAGTGCCATAAAGTACTTCTGATCGAAAGGAAACGCCTAATCTCATCACCTGATCCATACTGGGAGTACAACAAGACGACGGCCAGATGCTTTCTTCCCTTTGAAAAATCTGTCAGTAAATACAGGTAAAGTGGCTGTTTATTTTTTTCCAGGTGATTTTAAGTTTTTAAATATAACAATATACGTCTATATATTTGGCGCAGGATGTGAGAATTAGTGGATATTTAGCATCTTTTGTTCCCTTCATGTTCAGACAGACATGACAGGAGTGGTTCTTCTTATGTAGAAATATTGCCTATGTAATCAAATATATAAATGCACTTAAGCTTCACAACAGGGCTGATCACATGTGTCAGTCTGGATAAAATAAAACTTTTTTTCCCCAAAATTTTAATCATTATTCTTTTATTTTGCTTTACCAGGAGGAGAAAAGAATTCAGCCATGGTGATCTTGAGACAGGTAATTATTTTGAGAGTCCTTTTAAATAGGATTTTAAATTTTGTCACTGGTAATATTAAGGTTATGATTATTTTAATTGGTTAGTTTTTAATTTGATGTAAATTACCATGTAACAGATTTATGAAATTGATGTTCAGGAGTATTCATTTGATAATGGAATGTTTTGTTTTAGAAAACTAGCCAATATGACATGTTTTATAATACTTATCATTCCATCTTCAAATACTGTATTTTTTTCAACGTGTCTACTTAACAAATAATAATTTGTTTTATTATTTAAATCTATAAAAATTGCTCAAATTATCTACAAATTTAACAAATACTCTTCTTGACATGTTGGGCATTTAGCAATTTTTCTTGAATTTCCAATTTTACTTTAGGGAGATTATGTGTGGGTGGATTCCAGCACAGGTGTGCCAATTGGTGCTGAGGTCAGAATCTCAGAATCGGGCCAAATTCAGCTGATAGATGATGAAGGAAAGGTAATGTAACCCCATAAGGCTGTACTGATCCAATGTGTCAGATATGTGACAATGCTGAATGTTTTATGTCATAACATGTAAATAACAGGAGCACAAGGTCAAGAAACAGGACAGCTCCCTGAAGCACATGCACACCTCAGCCGTTAATGGCGTAGACGACATGATTCGGCTGGGCGACCTCAATGAGGCTGGTCTGCTCAGGAACCTACTGATTCGTCACAAGGAGGGAATCATATATGTGAGTGATTCAGATAGCTGCAAGTGTACCAAGAGAAAGTAAATTAAAAACAGTACACAGTGAAATAATGACTGAACATTTCCGTCTGTGTGAGGTAATTTGCCTGCTTGTCACAGACTTTGCCCTGGGTGGTTAATAGCAGGTTTGTTTATCTCCATAGGAACGACTATGCCCCTGTTTGTTCAGAGACTCATACTGATTGTGCGAGAGTACTGCAGCACATATCTGTGAAGCCACCAGTCTTATTTCCTTATATCAAATTTATTTCACAGACAGAGAGGGAGTGTCATGTCACAGTTTCTTATCAATGGAAATGTTCCTTTCATTTATTCAGAATTCATTATACTAAGTAAAGTAGAATTTACCACTATGACTTCATAAAACACACTTTGGCAATATTGTGGTGAAAGTTTTGGTATTTGCTTTCAATTACAATGGGAACTAATGGCAAACCCCAAGACGACACGTTTCTTTTGTTCTCGACTGAAACAGTCCTGGAGCTTTTTAACTGCACTTCATACTTCATATCCATAGGTGTGTTTTTCTTATGACCACTGGTGGTGCTATTACCTTTAGTTCCACAAAATACCTAATAAATCTTCCTTAAAATATTTTTGTTAACAGCAAATGATCTGATGTGGTGCCAAAAATGAAGCCTGCCTCTTTATCTTTAAAATGTAGGAGACAATTTATGCTATCATCCCTAGTGTTTAGGTTACTGTACGTTTTTATGACACATTGGCTTCACTTTTTTCCCCTTAGACATACACAGGCTCCATTCTAGTGGCGGTGAACCCATACCAGCTGCTGCCAATCTACACTGCAGAGCAGGTGCAGCTGTACACAAACCGGCGTCTGGGTGAACTACCCCCACATGTGTTTGCCATTGCAGACAGCTGTTTCTTTAACATGCGCCGCAGTCGTCGAGACCAGTGCTGCATCATCAGGTCAGTCAAACACACTTGAGTATCTTTATGCTTGGTTTGAGGGCAACCTCAAAAATGCTTGGTTGTGAGTGGGCAGTTTGTTGAATTTCTGCTCATGTGTCACTGGTGTTTTATAGTATTTCAGTTATAACCAGCAGCTCAAAAGTTTCCTGCATGAAGTGAATAGGCTGGAGGGCAGTTCTCTTTCATCCCTTTAACTGCAAGGAGTGACGATCTATGGTTGGATATCATATAGTGCATCTGCACATGCATGTCATGTCCCCTTCAACAAGTACACATTAATGTGGTATTTGCTATAAATATGTTCAGTTCATGTCTCTGTACTCCTTTTACTGTACTCCTCTCACATTCGTCTGTATATTGGAACTACAGTCAGGTCTTTAAATATTTAAATTTCGCTAAAAGTTATTGCTATTTTAGCTGTCTACCACATAAATTACAAAATAAATGTAAAATTAAATAAAGAATTAACGTGAAGTGCAAGCTTCCTTTTATTATTAAATCGGTTCAGTGCTTTAAATTAAGTTGGATTTAAAGCACTTTTTAAATGTTCCCTCAGAGATCGAAGAAATTAATGAGGTGTGGCCAATATTTGGTACACTCTTAAAAAGAAAGTACCATTAAGGTCAGGAACAAAAAAAAGTCACAGAAAGAACTGCAGACCAAGGAATTGTTTCCTTGTTGAAGATAATCCCATTCTCAACAGATGCCAAAATCTAAAATCGAGAGAAGATTTACGAGTAAATAAAGAGAATTTACCAAAAGAATACATATAAATATAATATAAATATATAATATAAACCATTGGTAACCCTCATAACAGGAAGACCAGATGTGCTAAAAAGATCTTTCTCAAGAAAGCATTTACAGATTTGTCTGCAACATCCTATGGACAGATAAGACATGAAGAGTGGTGAGTGGTTCTCTCTACAGGAATTTAATAGCCCAATATAACAAGAATCAGTCGCCCATGATTGTCCCAATGTAATTTCATATACATTACCCCCTTATTAACTTCTTTTGAGACACTGCCTGGCATTCAAAAATAACCTAAAATCTTTTACTAATGAAATGGCCATCAAGAATCTGTTTGCTATAGCTGACAGCTATAGTGGTTGGAGTATCCTATAAACTCTCTGAATAGCCTAATTATCAGAGATGGATAGGATACTGGCAGATACAGAAAGTAGTTAATAAGTGAGCCTGGGTGAAGCTTAATGGGGCAGACTCATGAAAATCCCCCCACCCTGTGTCCAAATTTGAAAAACAATGTTTTGCTAACTGGAATTCAATACTTTTTACGCAAAAGTATGAGTGTTAAGGATTCATGTCCAAAAAAAATGTGTCATCCAAGGAGCAATTTTTATTTGGTGGGTCCTTGTATAAAGGCATGTCAGCAGTTTTTTGGTGCTATCATTTACGCTAATGACTGACCAATCAGAAATAAATGAATACTTCAGCATCTTTAAACCTGTTTTCCACTAAGGTAATTTCTAATGTTAAACTGGTATAAATATAAGCTGCCTATGCTTTATTTTGGTCATGTGCCAGACCTCAGAAGTTTGCGCTAAAAATCAACATATGTTTTACTTAAAAACTTTTTCTGTCACTTATCCTGGACCTTTTAAACTGCCTGAAAATCAAATTTTAGCTATTTTATATCAAAGTCTCATGATGGATTTAGCACCAGATCCATAGGAGCACAAGGGAGATCGGGTAACACTACCTAACGATAACGTAAATTACATTTTCATACCCTGGAGTAGTTTTCATGAGCCTTACCCTGTTGATCAATTAACATTTTTTATCAACAGGCTTAAATATTTACACTATGTTCACCAGAACAGTGATAATAATGGTATCCATGCATTAAACACCACCCCTCAGATTTTGAGATGGTTAAATAGAACTGTAGTTACAGATGTAACTGTTTTTCTATGAACATCTGTTAACAACCAGGATTCCACATCACTGGATTCGAGCAAAGCAGCATAACATAAAGATATTTATATTAAATGGTACAACATATACACATGCACTAGAAGATTTCCAGGTAGGAAACATCCCCGTGGCTCATTTTCAGCGTTCACAGAATCATAGTCTGATCCCAAAGAAGAGCTACTGTAGGTGGTTTTAATTATATGGATGATCGACGTATTTGTGTCATATTTTCACTGTGTGTCTTGTCAATTTGTTCATGTCAGTGGTGAGTCTGGTGCAGGAAAGACAGAAAGCACTAAGCTGATGCTGCAGTTCCTGGCAGCAGTGAGTGGACAGCGATCTTGGATAGAGCAACAGATCCTTGAAGCTAACCCTATACTGGAAGGTAATTCAGTTTTCACTTTTTTGCTGGTTTATTATAAAAAAGTATATTATGTGTGACTGAGTTTTGACTTTTGTGTGATCCAGCCTTTGGTAATGCAAAGACCATTCGTAATGATAACTCAAGTCGATTTGGGAAGTACATCGATATCCACTTCAGTAAAGGGGGAACCATTGAAGGAGCTCGCATTGAACAGTACCTGCTGGAGAAATCACGCGTCTGTCGACAGGTAGCCATGACAGGCTGACACTACGTTCAATGAAATTGTTTAGGTGTTAAATTGAGAGATGTGTAAATGACATATAAAAATATGTCCAGGCTCAAGAGGAGAGGAATTACCACATCTTTTACTACATGTTGATGGGCATGCAGGCTGAACAGAAGAAAATTTTGTCATTGGGTAATGCTGCTGAGTACAACTACCTGACCATGGTATGGTGCTATCACATAACTGTTTTTATAACTGTGAATGTAATATTTTGAATAAAATAACTTTGGTGTACCTCGTCATTGCGATTTTTCAGGGCAAGTGCACTTCCTGTGAGGGAAGGGATGATATAAACGAATACGCCCATTTCCGCTCAGCCATGAAAATCTTGACATTCACAGAGAATGATTCCTGGGAAATTCACAAGCTGCTTGCTGCCATCCTCCACCTCGGCAACATGGACTTTGAAGGTGAGGAGGCTTTTTACAGTTAAGGGTAAAACATTACAGGATCACATGATGGCATGTTCACTGTGATAACCCTTAATAATAAGCATTTATATTTGTTTTAATTTTTATTTAAGCCACCATTTCAAACAATATGGATGGCTGTGATATTATCACCTCTACACATTTCAAAATGGCTGCTCAGTTGTTGGAGGTAATTCTTAAAAGAAGTTTTATTAACTTTATTTTATTATTTTTTCACTGTAGTTTATGCTTTTTATTTTATTTTATTTTTTTATTTTTTTTTACATAATGAGCTTAACTGATTTTATCTGTTTCTCTGCAGGTGGACATACAGACTCTAGATGTTAGTTTGACTCAAAGGTCCTTCATGACCAACAGAGAGAGTGTATCTAAACCTCTTTCCACTGACCAAGCAACTTATGGCAGGGATGCATTTGTGAAGGTAAGAATCCATTTTATTATCATATAAAAATCATTCATTGTATTTTTGTTTTCAGCACTGCTAAGCATGAGCAAATCTTTCTGCACAGGCCATCTATGGAAGATTATTTTTGTGGATTGTGGAGAAAATCAACAGTGCCATTTACAAGCCTCCGTCTGAGCAGTCCAACGATACACGTCACTCAATAGGCTTGCTGGATATCTTTGGATTTGAAAACTTCAAGCAAAACAGGTTCTACTACTACAATTACAGTGATACTACAGTTTATGTCTGATATTTGACTATTGTTTTTCTATTCTTTATTCTTATTTCTTTGGCTCTTTCTTTCAGCTTTGAGCAGCTGTGCATTAACTTTGCTAATGAGCAGCTACAGCAATTCTTTGTGAAGCATGTCTTTAAGATGGAGCAGGAGGAGTACGCCCGTGAGAACATTGTTTGGAAACACATTGACTACGTCGATAATCAAAAGACTCTTGATGTGCTGGCCAGCAAACCTCTCAACATTCTCTCTCTTATTGATGAGGAGAGTCACTTTCCAAAGGTGCTATTATACATTTTTAATGGTGTGTTCTCCTCTAGGTATTAATTAGTCAACTAGTTAAAAATTAAATAAAACATGATGGGGCACAATGGGATGCTGTTATTGGAAAATAATGAACAGGTTGTGCAATGGTACTTAATGTGAAGCAAACTTATTTACCTTTACTAGTATGTCATGAGGTGTTTTATTTTCTTACTCCACAACAATGTGGCAGTTATTATAATTAGAACTTCATTAGAACTTTCATAACACATCATGCTCCTTAAGCACTTAGTGGTGTTTTCTATGTTCAGCTTAATGGCAACACGTTATTTTCTGTTATCACTTACACTATAACATCTATAAATAGAGACAAAAGCTCAACATGCAATGTTACAGAGAAATCAGAAAACATAAAAAACTTCCGTTTATACTTTTACATTGACTGCTACATAGCACTGATACATGCTATATAGCCAAGACCCCTACCATTATTGTAATTATATTGTGTGTGTGTGTGTGTGTGTGTGTGTGTGTGTGTATGTGTGTGTATGTGTATATA
>JBCNYH010000006.1:12992908-13011338 GCA_039654325.1 Tandanus tandanus | reverse complement strand
TATATATATATTGGGCTTCTATTTCTTAGAGATGAGATCTACTGTCAGATTTGTAAGCAGCTTCAAGAGAATGGAAATCGAAGCAGCTTCTACCGAGGTTGGATCCTTCTTTCCCTGTGCCTGGGCATCTTCCCTCCCACCGAGCGCTTCATTAAGGTGAGTCAGGCACTCCCACCTCACAAATGTACATTCACAAATGTAATTGTAATTGCCGCTTTAATTGAAATTAATTAAGTTACAAGCTCCTTATTAGTTAAATTTCCTTCCACCAGTACCTGCAAAGCTTCATTCGTCTCGGCCCTGTTGGATATGCCCCATACTGTGCAGAAAGACTGAGGCGTACTGTGGCCAACGGTGTGCGTGGAGAGCCTCCCAGCTGGCTTGAGCTGCAGGTAAATAGTGTTACACCATATCACATCACTGTAAAAAAACAACAACTAACATACATTTGTGTACTCTTAAAGCTGGGATTGGTAACTTTTTAGCTGTATACACAAACTGTTATATAAGTTGAAATGGTCTTTACATCCTTACAGCAATCAATATCATTAACCTATAAGATGTGAAAGAGCTCTGTCATCTGTAGCCACGAAGGATGTCAGAGGGCAGGAGATGGGGGGTTTAACTGAAGCCATGAAAAGAGATGCTGCTTTCAGTGTTTGCTAGCTTTCCAGATTACCAACCCCAGCTTTAAAGAACTTCACTAGTTCCCTGTTAAGTTACAGTTTCCTAGTATTAGTAACTAAGTAGTTCTATTTAAAAACATCTTGAAAAGGGAAATTCTGTTGTATGATTCTACATAAAACATTTCCTCAGAGAGACAACCTGTAGATCATTTTTGAACAGGTCTTATGCAGTCATTCACACAGTGCTGATTTAAAGGAAAGCTCAGGTATTGTTTAACCTGGGCCCTGTTTTCCCATCTGTTTCATCCCAATTTTTTTACTAGGGAAAAAAAAAGTTGCTGAAATTGGTGCATACTGAGTTAGCACATTATAACTGGCAAGAGCAAAAATGGCTATATACTGTAACCCTATGGGGCAATCATCTGTGTCAACATTAACCACTTATTTTCACAGCTGACAGGCTCGTAATGATACTATAAGTGTCTGACACCATGGAAAGGATCCCTACAGAGATACACCTGTATTTGTTTACCTCAATAACTGTAAAGAGACCGACTTCTACACTCATCGTTTTGACCTTTTTCTGCTTCCTGTGTCTGAAGCAGCACCTCATTTGGTAATCGACATAAGGTCGATTATTGCACATGGGATGTTTTCTGATATTTACAAAAGGAGAAGTCATGCAGAATTGGTGAATAACCATGTACCTTTTGTACATTGTAAATTACAATGGACCTCTTGGGATTACTTTGGAAATACACTTCTTCTGGAATTCTGCATGACTTCTACTTCTGTAATGCCCTTTGGTCTACTGTTCTGGACATAATAGGTACATTTCTTAAAGATTATCTTCCAAACTTTTGGTCAGTATTGTAGAGTAGAAAATCTACTCTAAATGGCACAATTTATATGTTATTAATTTCTGTTTTTTGACTGTTGTATTAATTCACTGTGTTGAATTAGGCAACCAAGACTAAGAAACACATGGCGATCTCTGTGACTCTTATGGATGGCCGAACTCTCAGTCTGCCTGTAGACTCAGCATCTACTTCTAAAGAAGTCTGCCAGATGATCTCACAGAAAGCTAAACTACAAGACACATTTGGCTTCTCTCTTTATGTAGCTGTTTATGATAAGGTATACTATATCTCTGGACCTTTGTATTAAGTATTATGACCAATATTATCCTGACCATGCTGCTCAAGTAAAGTATATTTTTTTGTACTTCAAGGTTTGGTGTCTAGGTAGTGGACATGAGCACGTGATGGACGCCATATCACAGTGTGAGCAGGAGGCGAGGCGGAAGGGTGGGCAGGAGCAGCATTCCCCCTGGCGTCTCTACTTCCGCAAGGAGATCTTCACCCCCTGGCACGACTGCAGCCAGGACAGCACCAGCACAGACCTCATCTACAGACAGGTCATTAGAGGACTGAAGTATGGCGAGTACCAGTGTGATAAAGTAAGTGAGCATCAGATAAGTTATGTACTTGCATAACTGCATTTTGATGGCACTGATCATTAGTGACCCAACTGAATCTTTATTAACTTCAATTCAAAGGTTCATTCAAGATTTTTTATGATTAAAAAGAAAAATAGTCTAAATGTTTAAAAATAGTTTAACGGTTAAGGGTTTTTTAAAATTTTTAATTTAATTTAATTTTTTTTTAACGGTTAAGGTTGATGTGGAAAACTTTTACCTAGCGCATAAAAGATGATACAGTTCCACATCAACAATATTTTATTTAACTACATGTATAAAGCCAAATCAAAAGAGGCATGCGAGAGTCCTTTACCATATATTGAAGGGGGCCTGACCTCAGGTGTGTGGGTGGTGTTACATAAGGCAACATGCATGTGCAATGCATGATTTCTGCAGGCCCTAGAGAAGTGAATGTAGGTACTTTGCTCTGATAGGTGCGTGCTGCTGTCGATTAAGGCACGGTTTGATGGTCTTTTTTAGATAATCAAATACATTTAGTAAAACAGATATATAAAGTTAAACTAATTAAAAGAATATACGGACTAAATACTGAGTTTTACCATTCATCACAGGAGGATGTAATTGTCCAGCTGGCTGTAAAGCATTTCTTTGTGCAACATCGCTCAGATGACAGTATGGAGAAGGCTAAGAGTGTTGTTCAAGAGTGTGTTACCTCCAAACTGCTGGAAGACAAGTCGGAGAGCAAATGGATTCAAATGATCCACACAGCACATGTACAGGTAAGGCAGATATTTATGAGTTCATATATTTTGAGTGAGTTTTGTCAGTGACAAGCAGTTGAGCAAGTCCTTCAGTGAAGATATGGCTGAAAAACAACAGGTTGTATAATATCTACTTAGGTTTTGATTTTGTATCTCAGGGTCCATACATAAATTCAAAGAGCAAAGTTGATGACGTAAAAGCAGAAGTGGTGGAATATGCATGGCAGAAATGGCCAATGTTCTTCTCAAGGTTCTTCGAGGTTTCCAGGATTTTAGGTAAAATTATAACTGTAATGAATGTGTTATTGTAAAGAAAATTGAAAAGAATATTTAACTTACTTTCGATATCAACACTACTAGGTCCTTCTCTACCAAAGAACAAGTTTATCATGGCTATAAACTGGACTGGAATAACCTTCATGGATGAACGTGAGAGGAAGTTTCTAGAACTCTCCTACCCAATGGTGAATGCCATAAACACCAAGAGGTAGATTGCTCTTCACCGTATATAGGACTATGCCTTCAGCAGCTCTATACTTGGAAAAATCTGCTCTATTCAAATAACATATTTGAGTATGTGATTTGATCCTGTTTTGCCTGACAGCATCTTTTCTTCCTCATCTTAGAAGCCAGACTTTGAGTCTGCTTACTCTGAAAGGAGACTTCACATTAAGTACAGTCAACGCTGGAGACATTGTTAATCTGATAGTTCTATTCCAGGCAGGTCTAACAGAACGCTCTCAGTATGCTGTTGCTCTGCAGGAGGTTAACAGACAAGGTCAGCTCCCTCTAACATCCCTCACTAGAGTGATTTTACATCTGTTAATTCCGGTTGTCACTGATGTTCGAGTTGCATATTTCTCCTGATATACTTGAATATGAATTACGAACTCTTAAAGTACTTTTTATTCTCAGATACAAAATGATATTGTAGTGGTGTATAGCTAGTAGTGTTCACAGGGATTTGAGCAAAGTGTCTGAAAACCATTAGGTTTGTTCTACAGAGTTTAACATTTTATAGTACTTTATTTCTTGAGACGAAATTCTGTTATTTTTTTAAACTTATTTTATTTGTGAAGTAACAATATTGTTTTGCAGCAATATTTCTATGTTTTTTTTTTTCCTCCTTCAGATGATCCTACCTTCCTTAGTTTCAAGAAAGCAGAGCTTATACTACTTATTAAAGACAGTGAATTTTCTTCCAACCATGGCTGGGTGAAGGGACAAAATGAACGAACTCAAAAAATGGGGGCAGTACCTACAGATGCCATCTACGTTCTACCTACTTTGACCAAACCCAGTAATGAAATCTTGGTAATTTGGATTTTATCATTAATTCACAAACTATGTTACAAGGTCACCAAACAAATTATTTTATGGATTTTTAATTTTCTCCAATGTGAACCATTTTAGTAACCATATTTTTTCCATCTGGCAAGCTGTTTCACTGAATTCAATAGGATCAGTTGGCCATGAATTGTTGCCTTGTAAACTACATATTTACTGAACACTGCCCAGTGATCATGGCTGTTTTATTTGTCCAGAGTTTGCTCAGCATGTCCCCAGATCAAAGAAAGAATATAATTAACGACACTATCAAAGGAACCATTACAGACAGAGTACCTCCTGCGACACTTAAAGAGTTCTCCATTGAGTACTTCAGGTATCTAAAAATAAATAAATAAAAAAAGCTTTATTAACTTGTAATTACAAATGGCCAAATGCAAGGAATAAAGGATTTTCATGCTTGCTGTATTACATTTTTAAACATGCTGGCAGCCAGTAAATCACATTAGTAAGCTACTTTTTTAAATAATTGATATTGTTTCTTTTTCTTCAGACCTCCCACTAAAGATGTGAACAGGCAAGTGATTTCTAAAAATGCAGCACCTGAAAAGTTATGGGCAAACTCCAGAGAGCCCATCAGACAGCCGTTGCTTAAGAGACTGCTGGGGAACCCAGAGCTCAGCCATCAGGCCTGCCAGGCTTTCACTGATATCCTTTACTTATTAGAGATAAACGTTTATAAACAGTGTCACCGTTATATTGGTTCTACAGTGTAAATTATAAATAAGGAAGCCTCGTCATGCAGTTTGATGAGTAATTATTGAAATAAATAAAGGAAAGTTTTTGTTTGGGTTTCCTCAAGGTATACCGGTTTCCTACCGCAGTCTGAAGACACGCACATTAGGATAAGTGGCTGTTCCAAATTGCCTTCAGGTGTGAGTGTGAATGGTTATGTGAGTGTTGGCCCTGCACTGGACTGGCGTGCTGTTAAGGATATACCCCGCCTTCGCCCAGAGTCGGCTGAAATAGGCTCCAGCCTCCCTGTGAAAGAATTTGAATGAATACATTTTCTTTGCCTAATAACAGTTCATGTACCAACATGTAATCTGTCATTCATACACAACAGATATAAAATTCACTTTAAACAGTAGTGAAGAGATGAGTTCAATCTGTTTGATTTATTTTTAATAACAATGAGTATACAATATTGTGCATATTGGAATTGCCAATAGGTCTGTATCATAAAAATGACTATTAATATATACACGCCTAGAGTGAAAAGGATCAGGCTTCATTAGTAAAAAGTATACTTTGGTAGGTGCGTAATAATACATTTATACAGTGATTATAAGTTCCTTTACGAATCCTGTGTGTACCAATCCTAAAGTACATGGGTGACTATCCAACCAGACAAATTCAGAGTCCACTGGAGCTCACAGACCAAATCTTTGGACCAGCTACTCAGAATGAAGCACTCAGAGATGAGATATACTGCCAAATCATGAAACAGATGACAAGCAATAACAACCGGTAAGGAAGCCCATATGCTTGTGGAGAACAGATGTATGGTAATATCTGGCTTGTTTAGTGTCCTGTATATTTAGTATATAAAATAAATGAAAACCTTGGAATATGTTCTGTGTATACTGCACATTTGCTCTTATGAAACAAAAGTTGCATAAGATTATGCAATAGTTTTGCCACTGCCGGCCTGGTGAACTTGATTATACCAAGATTCTTGGTTGGAACAAACAGTCCTCAAAGTTTATACAGGTTCAAATCCAACCACAGCTCTTTGTGATACATTTCCTTAATGATCAGAGAGATTTTTTAAGCATTACAAGAATAAAAAATCCTGAGTAAACATAGTTTACCTTACTGTTTACCTACTGTATATACTGTATTCTAACTTTCAGGCACAGCGTGGATCAAGGTTGGCAGCTGCTGTGGCTGGTTTGTGGTCTCTTCCCCCCCAGTAATTCATTGCTGAAACATGCACAGCGTTTTTTGGACACCCGGCGGCGGGAACCATTGGCCCCTGAATGCCTGCGCAGGCTGCAGGGCGTCCTGAGGTATACTTACTTTCATGATACACAATGCAGCGGGGAAATTAAATCATGTTGGCTGAGGAATAACTGCCTACTCAATCACATGCATGTATCAAAGAAACTGTTTTGGAAAAGACATGATTGTGATTAAAAACTTTATAGTTCCACATCAGTATGGTTTGAATGCTTATGAGCTCCTTTCAGGCTGTGAACTTTGACAAAGTGGCATTAGACCCAAAGCCCGGGACTACATCCCTAAGAGCATGTTATGTTCCCCAGGGACTGCTTTATAAGAAAAAGACAAAATCATTCAAAAAAAATTTCAACCCAAAACCAATAAAGCAGCTTAAATAAAACCCTAGAAAAATACGAGAAGAATTTGAAGTTCCTTGAAGTAGCATACTTTTAATTTCAATCCTGTCAGTTCATTGACATGATGTTATTGTATTGGCATATCAACATGTCTATTTATTCAACATTCTGAACTCATGACTATAAGGAAAATGTCAGTGGGTCATGGTATCCAGTGTTAAATACCAAAATCACATCTGATCTGCTTGACATGCATCCCAGCTCAACACTCCAGTCATATAAGACTAAAAATAACAAGACATAGTTTACTTGTTTGATATTAATATATTTGATATTATGTACACACTGTCATTATTACGTATCACATGAGGACTGTGTGTGTATTCTTTCTCTAGAATGGAACCCAGGAAGCTTCCTCCACATCAGGTTGAGTTGGATACCATTCAACAGAGCCACTTTAAGATCTTCCACAAAATCTTTTTCCCTAATGACACAGAGGAGGTAACGCAACACCAACAAGCACATTATCACAACCCCAGATTAGACAGCATTGAGAAAGTGTGGAAAATGCAAATAAAAGAAAGAAAGATGTGCTAAAGCAGTGATTTATATATTTACTTTGACCCAGCCCTGTTCCATTTGTTAATATAGATCCATTCCTGAATTTCAGACCTGTTAAACATTCCAAAAAAAATTGGGACGGGGTGGTTTAGGATTAGTAATGAGATAAAATAATTAAATAGTGAAGTGGTTTGAAACAGGTGCCATAATTTGGTACAAAAGCAGCATTCAGGAAATGCCTAGACTCGGAGAAGCAAAGGTGGGCCAAGGAATTCCAGTCAACAAATGCATGTGAAAATTAGTGTAATATTTGCCAACAATGTTCCTTAAAGAATGTTAGAAAGGTATTTTGGATATTTCACCCTCCACGGTGCAGAATATCATTAAACATTTCAAGGAGTCTGTGGGGATTTCAGTGCATAAAGGGGCAAGGGCACAAGCCTAAGCTGAACACCCTTAGGCGGTGATCCCTTAGAAGGGATCTCTGATCCCTCATCAATCATTTGTAGCTGATATAAAGACACTGATTTGGGACTACTTCGGCAAACCTTTATCACACACTACAATATGGGGTTACTTCCACAAACAGCATTTAAAACTTTACAGTGCAAAAATAAAGCTTATATTCACTATTTCCAGAAGCACTGTCAGATTCTCTGGGCTCAGAGGCTTTGGGGATAGACCATCACACAGTGGAAACATACTGTCATAAGTATTCCAGGTCTTTTTGGTAAGACCTGTGGGCTCTGGGCCAATGATAGGAACATCCAGACTGTTACCAGCAACAAGTCCAAAAGTCAGAGGGTGTCATGATATGGGGTTGTGTCAGCGCCCATGGAAAAGGTGACTTACACTTCTGTGGTGAAGTTTGGTGAAAACATACTTTGAGATTTTGGAGGTCTTTTCCAGGGCCACCCATGCATATTTCAACAATACAATACAAAACCACATGTTGCACATATCACAAAGGCATGGCTGTGGAAGAAGAGAGCACAGGTGCTGGACTACAGTCATACTGCAGCCCTGACCTGTCCCTAATAGGGAATGTGTGGTGAATGGATAATAAATAAATATTTCTTTTGAAAAAAAACCCCCAGACAAATAACAAAAAAAACAACAACAATATGGTAAAGCATAAATTAATTTTCAAAAGTTTTTTTTTAATTATTTCAATACAGATCAAATATTATTTGCAAATCATTACTTTTAATTGTTTTCAATTTGATTTTCAACATACCTTCTCTACTTTTTTAAAATTTGGAGTTATGTATAACCTAACAAATGAAACATTTGAAAATGAAAATTTACTGTGTGTAAATCTGTCACCCACTGATTTCTCTTTTCTGAACAGTCATTTGAAGTTGCAACAAACACCAAGATCAGAGATTTGATCAAAAACATCACCAATAAACTCGGGCTGATCTCAGACGATGGCTTCAGCATCTTTGTGAAAACACCAGACAAGGTTTGTGCCAAAACTGTCAATAGTGATTATCCGCTTCTATTAAATTAAAGTGTCAACTTAAGAGGCAGTTTGTTTCCTGTGTTTTGTTCAGGTTCTGAGTTTAAATGAAGCAGACTACTTCTTCGACAGCTTGAGACAGATCACCGACTGGTCCAGAAAAAATAAGATGGCGAAGGATGGTAAGTTCATTTTAGGATAAAAGCTGCTCAGCTGTCATGACTGATATGCCTTGCTTTAGATATAGTGAATTTGTGGATGCTTCATTTCAATAAAACCCTTTTTATATTTTTCTACACCTTCCTGAAACAAAGCTCTGGATTATAGAACTGAATGACTACAACTGTTACTTATTAATGCTTAACCTTTAGTGACTAATATATGGCTATGAATGAGACTCAGAAATTTAAAGTGAATATGTTTTACTTTGCTGTGATATTTCATGTTACTGTAGGAGGACCAGTGAACATTTCATACCAGGTGTATTTCATGAGGAAATTGTGGTTCAACGTAATCCCTGGCAGGGATCAGGAAGCAGATTGCATCTTCCACTATCCTCAGGTGAACCCCTTTCTTCTTCCCAACCGCATGTGATTAATCTAATTCTAATCTGTGAAATCCATCATGTAAATAATCAGTGAAGTTAATAATATTCCTCATTATCTAACACTAGTTCTCTTTATGTACATACAGGAGTTGCCCAAGTATCTGCGCGGGTACCATCGCTGTACCAAAGAGGAAATGGTGCAGCTGGCCGCTCTCCTCTTCAGGATAAAAGTGGAAGATGATAAGACTCAGTTTGTTATGATCACTAAGATGCTGAAAGAGCTTGTACCCAATGATCAGCTAAAAGCCATGTCAGCTGATGACTGGAAAAAGGTAAAAAAATAAATAAATATTGGGATTATGCATTATATTATCTCTAATAATTCTATAATATGTGGGAATGGTGCGATCTGATTGGTTGACTATCTCTGTATTAAAAAATTTAAAAAAATTACCCTAAGTGGATAATGCTTGAATCAAAATGATGAACACTGACAGTTTGTCATGGTCACTTGGAGCAGGTGCTGTCATCACTGTCATGCTTTAAAAATAAACTAAAATAAAATAAACCATAATAATATCTAATTCTTCATGTGTTTGTGTGTAGTATATACTAAAATACTTTTGCAGTTTACTTTTGTTTCCATATAGTATATATTCTTACAAAACTCTTGATTCCGTTTCTGTGTGCTGATACTATTTATTTTTATTCATATTTCAAAATTAAATTTTTCAGTTATGCATCTTTCAGTATTTTTTTCTATCTACCTTTTCATAGCACATATTTTTGTGAAATTGTGTTGTTCTTTTGATTCTCTACTGTAGAACATTATTGCTACATACAACAAACAGGCAAACATGACAAGGGAGGATGCGATAGTAGCCTTCTTGAAGGTCATCTTCAAGTGGCCCACATTTGGTTGTGCCTTCTTCGACGTGAAGGTAATGAAATCTAACTCTACTTAGTCAGATGCCAGTGTTGCCATGTTGTTCTTTAATAGCTACTTGTAGCTACTTGTATAATGTATAATTTTTTGTTTATTGCAGCAAACGTCTGAGCCCAAGTTCCCTGATATTGTGAGGCTTGCCATCAATAAACAGGGGGTTACCATCATACATCCTAAAACCAAGGTAAATATATTTTCTATTGTTTTAATTCATGCAAAGGTCAGTTTCCAATAACCAGAAATCTGTGTTTAGGGTTCAGATATATATTTGTTTTGTCTTTGCTGCTTTTCTGAACTTTCAAATAGGCTAGTGCCTAACAATGAACACATAAACACCTGCTATAAATGAAATAACTACAAATATTTTTGAATAGTTTATTACAATTTGCATTTTATTTGTGCATGATAATTGAAGAAAGAAAATGTAACAAATTACTTAAATGTAAAAATACAAAAAGTTTACAGAAAACTGAGGATCTAGATTGACCTCCTTTGGAATACATAACAATAATTTGTACTGGCATTATTTTTCCATATTTTTTCATAGTTTCAGTAGGCACCATGTTCAAAAATGTCTGTAGCTCTTCCCATTCCACTGTCTTTGGACGGAGTTTTATGTGATCAATTCGTGAATCATTTAAATCTTATTTGTTCAAGTGGATCCAAATCTGGAATTTCGGCCAATCCCATCATTACCAGTGCTCCAGATGTTGGTTCTTATTCCAATAATCTCTACACAATGGAGATGAATGTTTGGGACCTTTTTCTTCCTGATATACATGAATTCACTCTCTGAAACAATCAGCATTTCTAACAATAGATGATCTAATAATTTTGTTAAGTACTGAACATAAATCAACATCCTAGGCATGACGTACTATTTGCATTTGTATTTTCTGTCTTGTGAGCTTCATGAATCACTTAATGAATATCTACTGTTCATTTTTAAGGATGTTCTTGCAAAACACCCATTGAATATGATTGCAAACTGGTGCAGTGGGAGCACATACTTCCACATGACTGTAGGCAATCTGGTCAAAGGAAACAAAATTCTGTGTGAAACCTCCCTGGTGAGTAATACAAGAAGTTTGCTTCAGTCCCTCCAGCCCCACAGCCCCTTCAGGTGTGAAATGGTTTTTACACATTTAAACTAATCATTATAAATCTCTCTCTCTCTCTCTCTCTCTCTCTCTCTCTGTCTCTCTCTCTCTCTCTCCCGTCTTTTGCTTCATAAGGGCTACAAAATCGATGATTTATTGACGTCCTATGCTACTATGTATCTGAATGAGAGAAGAGCATCAAGGACCAGGAATCAGCGCTAACTGAAACTTGACTTGTCCTGGAAATATAATGAAATTTTTTTATTTCTGCCTTTAAACATACACTTTCATTTCCAATAATTTAACATTTACCACAATTAATCATACAGTATAAACATGCTTTATATAAATGATAAAGGATGTTTAGTAATTAAAATCCTCTTACTGATCCCTGCATTAGATTTTACAGTAGATCTTTTTGATTTCTTTTTTTGTTTGTTTATTGCTAAGATGCTTAAAGTGAGTTTAGTGTTCTTGATCTGATCATTTATTTATTTATTTCCAAATGTAAAGAATAAAGCATCACTATACTTACCTTGTTGCTTCAAAAATAATGATATATCATATAATTTTGCTTAGACATACATAAACATATAGAACAGTGCTATGAAGAAATGATCATTTGTTTCTTAAATTATTGGTTTCCCTTATAATCTTTTTGCACTTTTACCTTAATGAAAGTGTTTCTTGTTGTGAAGATGACCAAATAAAAAGAACATAACTCATTGCTTATGGCTTATTCCTATTTATAGGATCATACATACTGAATGAAGAATCATTTGGATGATGTCTGGGGAGTTTATTTAAGTTCTTGTGTACTCAAAAATAGAGCTTTATTATTAACAGGCTCTGGAAACACTGAGGAGTTTGTCATGTACCAAAGTAGACTTCTCAGCTCTTCTGCTTTTGTGTGACTCTTCTTTATTCTGGTTTAAATGGTCACATCACACTGTTTTTCTTCACAGCAAAAAGATGGGCACAGTATAAATATGGGGGTGTGTTAAATGCAGAGGCTTGGATCTAGCCCAATTAAGACTTGGCACTGTGTTATTAGGCTACGCTGAGAGGCTGACAGGGAGCCTAGATAGTGGCCTTATTCAGAAGAGTAAACTTTATTTGAATATCGATGAGAACACGCCTGATTAGAGCAGAAAGAGGCGATGTGTGTCCTACACAGCTGTGGCGGTCCAGAATAAGAGACGGATTATTAGCACTACTGGGCCTCTTTTACACATCTGTCTGAAGATCATGCGATGCGATTATTTTTGCACTCTGCTGCCCCAGTCTCTGACGCTCCCCCCAACACACAGCAGGACCCAAAGCAATAAGGCCCCTAACCCGTCTATAAGCTCTTGTTTTCTCTCAGCCTGTAGGAATTCCTTTACCATGAAGTGAACTCTAGGGGGTATCTCTGTCTGGTTTGAGACTTTAACAGAATGGATCATCTCATCAGCTTTATCCTTAAACTTGGCTGTCAATGGCCAGCTCTGTCTTCAGTGTATTGATATATTTGAAGGCTAAGACATTTTGGAGGCCCTTTTTTTTTTTTTTTTTTTTTGCAGCAGGACGTTGGAGAATGGTGCTACACTCTGTTGCCATGGCACTGTGTTCGACCTCACATTGTAAAGGCATGCCATTATTCTCTCTCTGCCGAAATGCACCGCATCTTCTGACTCAAGCCTTTGTGGCATGCACAAGTGCCTCTCAGAGGAGAATAGCATTGCGAAAATAGGAGGATGTCAGAGGTCACGCCAGAGCCTTCCCATTCGGCTTGCTTTTGTGTAATCAAATTTGTTGCGGGCACAAAAAGAGCCACAGTAAAGTATCTGGAAATCATTGCGGCGCAGGACCAGTGCAGTTCATTAGCCTTATCCTCCACCTGGTCTTTACTCTTCTACAAATGCTACATGTAGAAGAAGCTGCTTGATAACCTTCTGCTCTCACAGCAGCTGTTAACAAACTCATGAGCAGAGCCAAACTACACCATCTCTACTTCACTCTCCTACACTCATCCGAGCCTGCACTGCTGAACAGACTTGAGAGGAACCAAAACGGGTAAGTGTTCATCTCTTTCTCACTGGTAGAGGGTGATTGTTGATTTACCTTGGGTTCTCCTCTTTAGACTAGTTAGTTTGGCACACTTTGAGACTATTATTCACCATTCTTGAAGTTTGGGAAATTGAATGAAATTATAATTATGTCCAGATACTCATCCTTCAGTACATTGTGATTGACCATAACAATAAATAAAAAGATGATTGCAGGAGGAAATTTATTAATAAACTTTGTGTTCACATGAACTTACAGACATTTCTATGAAGCTAAAATCAGTTTTAAAGGGGGTTGGAAAATGTGCTCTGGACTACCTATAAAATATTTATAAACCTTTCTAAACTTTTGTTAAATGATCAAAATGTTTTTTTCCCCCCACAATTAATTTGTTCAAGCTCATTTCCATATAAACTAGCACCCCACATTTGCATTGGCATAGACACACAGAATCTCAACAAAGTCTTTTTTAAATCCAATACTTCCTCACACTTCTTTAATTGTGCTGACATTCTTGCCCATGTACAGCAAAGTTTTCTCTGCTTTCCAGTTCTGTTCTGAAATTTTTTTTTACTTTTACTCTTTTCTTCTGAAATTCTCTGAAACAGCGATCAGATATAATTATGGCAGGTGTTCTCTTTTGGTGGGTGTTTTTTTAGCAGCTGTCAGTTGTCTTGTACACTGTACATTACCCACCATTCATGATCTTTCCCCTGAGAAAATGGCTTAGTACAGAGTCCCACAGATTGCTTGTGGACTCCTTAGTATGTGCTCATGGACAAGAGCCATCTCCATGCACACACAGTTCAACTCTGTCTGTTCAGAAGAACTGGGCTGAAGGCTTTCTACTGAAGCAAAAAAAAAAAAAAAAAAAGTACAATCCGGTGTAACCTTTTCCCCCAAGAGTTTTGTAACAGTCTGCTTTAATTTGCCTCAATTACCAAAGGGCTTGGATGCTTGTGAAAGTTTTATATTCGCCCCCTGCAATTACTACCATCCTACTCAACATCTTTACAGCACAGACCCAGAGGAATTGAAACACTCCTTTATACACACCCATTTCACTTTTTTTATGTTTTGTAAATAGTTTTCCTGTTTAATAACTAAACCAGTAATAAATCTGTTTGGAGTGTTTCTTGGCAAGAGCTTGTTGCTGGATGTTTTTCATCAAAACACTTATTACTGGATGAAAATGCTTGTTTTAGGCCAGGTTGATTTATTTCTACTTATTATGTAAATATAATATAGTTCATGTAATTAATCTTAGGCTAAGGTTGCTCAGATTATTTTTATTAGGACATTAAAGCAATGACCACCAAAGTGCATTATTAGGAAGTCCTGAATGCAACATTTTTTCTTAATTCTTAAAAAATAGGATAATCCAGCACAACCAGAGCCTCCTGAAAAAATCATCATGAAAAAAATTGCAAAATATATTTTTATCATTATTAAATATAACAGGCAGGACTTGGGGAAAGTTCAGCAGTGTTGTACAAGTTATCTCCCATAATCATTATAAATCACTATCACCAATTCACTATAAATTCTTGATGGATTAGGTTGCGTGGACACATCTATGTGGAGCTGTAAAAAATAGCAGGGTGTAGCACTGGAGTCTCATGACAAAGGTGCGGCAGTCATAGATAACATGCCTTTCACCAACGACCATCTGCCTACATCTGCACATTCTGCTGAGACCACATCTCCTGTTTCTCAGGCCGCTATCAATGCCAAATGTCCAAAATGCTCCCTATTAAACTCTGCAAAGCACACAGAACACCAAAACATTCACTCCTTTTGGAAACCTTTTTGAATGCCTCCTGCATTCCAGCTGCAACTTCAGAGCCTAATCTTAACCTTGAAGAGGGTCATGTTGTTTTTTATGAGATTTATTCAGTTAGATTAAAATGTGGTTTTATTTTGAGAAAGAATGAAAACAATGGATGGAAGTTTATTTAAGTACTTTTTTTTTTTTTTTTTTTGTAATTTTAGAGCTTTGCTTAATAAATGTATTTTACTAAAGGTGACATTTAAATAAAAACTCATTATTAATTGCAGCAACTGTTTAATTTTACCTCCAAAACAGCATGAGGGTTTTGTTATGTTAATATAGAAGTCCTAAAATGCCTTGAATATATTGCCATAGTTATTAGTTTAGGCAGTAATTTTTTTTTGTCTATTCTTTTTACCCTAGTTATGAGCATGGAGTCCTCTCCCACCGTGCTTCCCACACTGCTGTCCAATCAGACGACTGAGAGCTGCGAACCTGTAGACAACACGTTGGAGAATCTCCTCTTTGGCCTCTACTACATCATAGTCTTTCTTCTCGCTCTGAATGGCAACAGCCTCGCCCTGTGGATCTTCTCTCGTCAGAGAGGAGCCTCCTCTCCAGCTAATGTCTTCTTGATGCACCTTGCTGTGGCTGACCTTTCTTATGTTATTATTTTGCCTCTAAGAGCTACATACCACTTGACAGGAGGTCACTGGCCATTTGGAGAGGTTCCTTGTCGTGTAGCTGGCTTCCTTTTCTATCTTAACATGTATGCCAGTCTTTACTTCCTGGCCTGTGTAGCTGGCGATCGATACCTCGCTGTAGTTCATGCTGTGAGCTCATTAAAGGTCCGCCATGCCCGTTTTGCCCACATAACCAGCTTTGCTCTGTGGGCTCTAGTAATTGTAGCCATGGCCCCTTTATTGGTGACCCAGCAGACCATACAAGTGAACGGTTCCACAGTGTGCTTGCAGCTGTATAGAGAAAAAGCTTCCCGACGGGCCTTAGTTTCCCTCATTGTTGCATTCACGCCACCTTTCTTGGCCACACTCTCTTGCTACCTGCTTATAGTGAACAGTTTGCGAAAGGGATTGAGGATGGAGCCTGCATTGAAGGCACGAGCATTGCGTACAATCGGCCTGGTCATGCTCATTTATGTGGTATGCTTCCTGCCATACCACGTGAGCCGTGCCACATTTATCGTGGGTTATGGACATCCACATCTGTCCTGTCAAATACAGAGAGGTCTAGCCCTAGCAAATCGTCTCACCTCCTCTCTAACCTGTCTGAACGGTGCAATGGACCCACTGATTTACCTTTTTGGAGCTGAGAAATTCAGAGGCACTGTGCAAAGACTCCTGTGCAGGGATACATCAGGTGGATCTGCAGCTACCAGTGGAGATCTTAAAGGGACACATGAAAGTTCACTAAGCGCAAAGTCAGAGTTCTGAGAAAAGACCATCTTAAAGTCCATATCAATCACCAATAGCTCAGGTTGCATATCCTGTTTAATCAATTTGAATCCTTATAATGAAGTACACAGACACTGGGTTTGGGTGTGTCAATATTTGAACATAATTAAATGTGTTGCCTGGCTGGTGTGTGATTTTTTTTAACTGGAATTGAAAAAGGGAAGTTATGCAAATGCCAAAAACATCAGCCAGTTCATATAGTCTTATGGTGTGCAAGGGCCTAAGTACAAGGGCCTAAAAATAAAAAAAAAGGAAATATTTATTTCACCATTTGACACCATTCTGGTCATTCAGATAAAATGTTACATCCTTGGTGTATTACTGCCTCACGGCCAGCTCCCGGTACAGACTATGGATCCCCCGCGACTCTGGATCCCCGTGACACTAACCAAAATAAAGCTTCGTGAAAGTGACAGTGTGAAGAAAAGTCATAGATTTCAGTGACAAAATTGTAGAAGACAAAATTCATCCATTGTATTAACAGAAAATTGCTGACAAATTATATTGAAATAAGTTGTCACGGTCAAATGGATCAGTTTTTTTGGAGGTTGTCAAAAAAGGCACTTTTCAGAATGCTTACAGAGGCTCACTGTCATAGCCTGAAAAGCATTACCTAATAAATATGCTTTTTTTTTTTACTTAATGCTTGAAACCTAACATAATTAATGGCATAGGAATGATTCTACTCAACAGTTTCTCAAACCTTGTGTGGGAGAAAAAGTTCCCAAATCAAAGCCTATACAGTACAGTACATATGTTTAATTACCCTTTTTTTAATGGTTATTAGACAAAATTTTTATTTCTTGATTTGCTTGCCACTGTTAAATACTGTTTAATGTATCATGTAAAAAAAATATCATAACTAAGCAAAGGATACTACAGTGTTATAGCAGCTGATTTTGAGAATAACTATGTGCATGCACTGATTATCTTAGCTGATATTTGTTTAAATATATAATTGTGTTTTTAGCAATAACGTACTACAACAAGCCTTTACTACTCTGCAGTACTTATGTGACTATGCAATTATATTCTACAATGATATATTAAAAGTAAATAGATACCATCATTTTTGAAGGATGTATACATACAGGCGATATACATATACGTAGTAGATACCTTACAGGAGTATTCCAACTTACTTTGAGTTTCTCTGCAACATCAGTTGCCTTACAATGGGGATCCTTTTCAACAGTCCACTCGGCAGTCTAAAGACACTTATTATTAATAATGCATTTGCAGGTGAATTGTACACTCTCTTGACTGTGGCAAGAGGAATCCCAAGGTTTTGTGCAATCTGACGCTGGCTAAGTCCGCCCCCAGCTTGACCCACAATACGCCCTCTTTGAAAATGAAACAACTCTTTTGCTTCTAGTGTTCGTGGCATAGCTAGTTACTATAAACAATTTATATATTGTAATCTAAAATAAAAAGTAATAACATATTATAAAGATTTATATGCCTGAAAGCAGCACTCCCAATAGATATCTCTATTGATTGGCATCCGAGGCTGGTGTTATAAGAGTAGCACGGTTCCTTTAAGGGTTGTATTAACTTCAGCCCTGGTGGAAATAAATAAATGAATCTCAATTGCTTTTCCGAATACAGTCTGGAATAAAAGCAGGAAAGGTTAATACTGAGTTTTCTTTTCACCGCCTATCACTAGCTGATTTCTGAATTCATTTGTTAGTTTAACGAGTTCATGTTCCGTGTTCCCATTTGATGTTGTTTTTCTCTGCGACAGTTTGTCAGTGTACCTGAGTTAGATTGTGTTGTATTTTTTAATTCTGCGAGAGCGTCAGCTCAGGCACAGACATGGGACAACCATCGAAGTCATGTTCCATACCTATGGGGCTTGACTCAGGAACTCCGCTATTAACAAGTTTGATCAAATGAGTTTCACAGATAAAACTCTGTAATGAGGGGTGTCTGTTTACTTTTGATATGTCTCTGTACAGTCTGCATTGCATTATGTAAAACTTTGTACCTATATATATGTGTGTGTGTGTGTGTGTGTGTGTGTGTGTGTGTGTGTGTGTGTATATAT
>JBCNYH010000006.1:12982273-12992808 GCA_039654325.1 Tandanus tandanus | reverse complement strand
ATATACACATATGTATATCAAAAAAGAAGCACATGAAGATGACATATATATATAATGTCACCTTCATATGTGCTTCTTTTTTGTCAGTGATTCTGAATATGAAGCTATTTATTATTCCATTTCATTTGATTTGATGTTCTGGCACTTATATCGGTATATTTCTATATTGCTGTATATCGCTATATTCCTACATTGTTGTATAAAGCGTGCTTGTTTGCACCATATTGTAATCAAGTGTAAATTAAATTCTTTGCTATTTTTAGGTTGTTTTCGGAGAGCTTTCATGGAAGTCACATCAGTAAAACATGTTGCAACTGTTTACTATTGCTAATACAGTCATAAATATGCACAACACAGTCACACTAGAGGGCAGAGGCAGTGTGTGAGCAAGGCTTGGTGACTGTATTTTGTTAGTATGATGCATCACATGAGCTGAAACAGCATTGAAATGTCATTAATTGTCGAGCTTTCAGAATACTCAAATGTTTCCCATTATTTTTTTGTTCAAGCTGATTGTGCCATGTGACCATTTTGGAGTAGCAGTTGAACGCACTTTTACAATGAGTGAAAGATGAACACGAGACTGTGTCATTTATTAACAGCATGTGGGCTTTCACATGCATTTTCACAGACATTCTTCAGTGTGGCTATTGCTATTGTGTGCTTATGAATGCTGAGAGAGAGAGAGAGGCAGGCAGTATGGAAACCCCCATGCAGTAAGTGCACTTGGGTTCTCTTTTCATATCATGTGACTCAGGCTGGGGATTGTCAACAGAAAACTTCTTTCTTTCTTCTTTCTAAACTTCTCTCTCTCTCACTTTCTCACGCACCAGGCATCCTCCCCTGTCACCACTGATAGAGAAAAAGGGGAGTAAGAAGAGTGTGGGTTGCCTCCTCACTGTGCTATATCATGCTCTCATGACACCTACACACATTTGATTTCTAATTATAAATAAGAACTTGAAGACAACAGTAAGGTTTACAGTGCATGGGACATCACTGTTGTTAGAAACAATAAGGTACAGTATTTCGAGTATAGAACAATTGAATGGGAGGACAAAAAATTTATACTATGTGTAGGAGAAAGTGTTTCTATTTATAAAACAATATGCCTGAGTCTTATTATAGGCACAAAATTATTATACTTACATGTAGGAGTACACTCATTGAAAGACAGACATTATGGCATTTGGCAGACGCCCTTATCCAGAGAGACTTACTTTTTTTTTTTCATACATCTGAGCAATTGAAGGTTAAGGGCCTTGCTCAAGGACCCAACAGTGGCAACTTGGTGGTATTGGGAATTGAACCCTTGACCTTTGGATCAGTAACCCAGAGCCTTAACCACTAACAGACTTACACACTATCAATTCAGTCGAATCTGACTCTTGGTGATGCTGCTGCCATTGTTTTTTCTGGGCAAGGTTTGTACATGGTAGGTCGCTAGGTCTTTCCCTAACCCTTCTCATTTACCCAGGCTTGGGACCAGCATGTACCGGTATTGCTATATTCACACCAAGGGGCAATTTAGACTAACCAATTGCCCTTATGTACAATTCTTTAGACTTTGAGAGGAAACCAAAGTGAAAGACAAGCAGGCCCCGTCATTCATGGTTGATATTTTAAAGTCAAGTCTGTAATCACTCTATGTCCCCTGAAAAGTAAATGAGTTAAATAAAATAGTTCTACTTGCTGATAGTCATCTCTTTCATCCAAATCATACAAAACTTACCTTTCTGTCATCTGTTCATGTAATTAGTGATTTTTTTTCATTTATGACTCAGTAATGCTTCTATCCATTCATTATTTATACCACATTTCCATCAGTGTCATTGGGAAGCTAGATCCAATGCTAATGACTTCAGGTGAGATGTAAGATAAACCCTGAACAGGTCACCAGTTTATTGTAGGGCTAACAGAGACACAAACAACCATTCAGACTTATATTCACATCTACGGGCAATTTAGACTAGCCAATCATCCTAATGGTCCAAACCCAGAACCAAACGGTACTAACCACTACAGTACTGTCATTTTTGTCTTGTTTTTGACTTTTAGGTTAATTTTGAAACATCAGCAATCAAACATTTTGAAACACCAGTGATAATATAATGAATAAGAAAATAATGCACTTCCTTCTTGTTCATTACATCTGCTGTAAAGGATCTATTGTTTTTGTTTCTCCAAAAGCACACCCCAGTCCACTTTAAGCCACTAAGCATATAAGACAAAGTAGATACAAAGAAATAAAGATGTCTTAGCCCTGCTTCTCCATTTACTGCAGTGTTATTTCAGTGACCTTTAATAGAAGCATGAATTTTTGGTTGTAACCATAGTTTCTGCCACAGTTGCTCTAAGGAAGCCTCCTTTTTGTTGTTCTTAATTTGATATAATAAGATTATTTTCCATGAGTGCAAGTACAGTTGCACTGTTCACTGTAACTCATAAATAACTCAGTAATAAATTAATCAACTTCCATTGAAAATGAATGAAAGTCCATTTAAGTCATTCTTGTATGGCTTTCAACTAGACCAGAACTTTTTTTTATCCATGGTTTAAGACTTTGGTTTGAGTTCATAAGATTTAGACTTAGCTAAATTGTGCATGCTATTGATGACGCTCCCTGCTTGAGTGCCTGTGACAAACTGTGAGTGTGTATCATTTTGATTCAACCACTATGTACTCAGAATAATGATTTATGTTGCTGAGATAGCAGACCAATCTGATTGAACCATTCCCGTGTACTAATACTGTATTAGAAACACCCCACCCCCCACCCCCACCCCCCACACACACACACACACTTTGCCTCCCAGGACCCCATTATTGGCTTTTGTTGGATTTGACCCACTAATAGTTTAGCACGTGAAGGTAATATTTTGACTGCTGAGCTGCTGACTTATAAGACTATAAGACTGTTAATCTCCTTAACTCTAACTAAATTTAGGGGAGGTCCACTGTAAAAAAATAAATAAATAAATAAGAAATGGAAGGGTATATACTAGTGGTGGTGGTGGTGTGTGTGTGTGTGTGTGTGTGTGTGTGTGTGTCTGGGTGTCTAGTTGCTCAAAATTGCACAATATGACCAAAAAAAAGAGAAGTCTTTGATTAACAGTCATAGGCTGAGACTATGCATTTGTCTGCATTGTTTATTTCGAAGGGGGTACGCTGATAAATGGTTTCCTGTCCCATGGGAGGTTTATTGCAATTTTGATGAAGTTTAAATCTTCATATTATTTATTATCATAAAGAAAAACCCTTATGCATGAGCTGTGCAAGAAAAAGAGTTTGCTACATGTCTAATTATCATAAAATAGTACTCTTAAGTGCAACATACTTATACTGTATAAATAAGCACAAAGCTATACACTAGGTCTTATCTTATCATCGTAAACTTGCATGCATATGTGTGACCTGTCGAAGCAAACACTCAGCTCTGACACTGCAGATGCAACTTTAGCTTTTTTCACTACCTTCTGCAGTCATGCACCACCTCGTTGCCTGTATGCACTTATCACAACCCATCAATAGTGCAGCTATCAGAATCTCTGCCCTGTGCATTTGTCAATGTAGCATGTTTGTGTTATTACATTATAAAATACTGATATCAGGGAGACACTTCAGTTTAAAGTAAAGTCTTTAAATAAAAGTACATGTCTACAACATTTTGTACTAATACGTTTTATTTATGCTGTGCTGTGTCTGTGTAAACCAGTCGGCTCTGTGGCCCTTCTCGCTTGCTCTCTCATTTGTGCACACAGAATGAGGAAGTTCACCCTTGCGTTTGTGGTAGCTTCCTTTTTGCAGCTTTCGCCTCTTTAACAGGAAGAGAGACAGAAAGAGCCAGTGTATGTGTGTGTGTGTGTGTTTGTGTGTGTGTGTGTTTGAGAGAGAGAGAGAGAGAGAGAGAGAGAGAGAACAAACGGCACTCTGACGCAAATAACGCCATGAAACGGGCCTCAGAGGAACGTTGAATCTGACCTCGAGTTTTGCTGAATTTAAACCGGTGATCTGAGGAGTAAGTGCTCAGAGAACGAGTCACTGGACAGGATGTCATCCCATCAGCCTTGGTATCATGGCAATATCACTCGCTCGAAGGCTGAAGACCTGCTCTCCAAAAATGCCAAGGATGGGAGCTTCCTCCTCAGAGACAGCGAGTCCATACAAGGAGCTTATGCCCTCTGTGTGCTGTAAGTACACCACTCTGGTCAACACGCTTGGTCATTTCTACTGGGCCAGCTAAACATACAGCAATGCTAACGCATACCAAAATCCTACACAGATCTTTCAAAGAAAACATCTAGTATGACAGCTATCCAATTTTTTTAATGTATCCCCCAATTTTTCATTCCTTTTTATGTCAAAGTGTTTGTGTTTTCTGGCTTTCAGTCTTTTTACATAGTTGTGTTTCTGCTGTGTTTTTATTTGAAGACTTAGTCACTTCAGTTTCCATTGCTGTCAGGCATGGAATAAAAATCATCAAAAGCTTTGGAGGAAAATTAAAAATCTTTAGAAGTCAAGTATTCCTACTAGTGGATGTGTAATACATTTTAATATTGCCTTAATGAAAAAGAAAATATGCCTACCTTAATGTCAGAGAGTTTAAGCTTGTTGCATGCTGTGACAATTATGTAAAACAGTATATGAGAGTAAAGAAGCCTTCTGCTGTGTGCCTTCTCTCCACCACCTGAGCTGTACTGAGATCTAAAGGTCTTAAGAGCTGCTGGTATACTAATAATCATTACTTATATGAAAATGATGATCAGTGGCAGTGGTTCCCAAGATAATATACATGACAGCAATGATTTTGCAATGATCTTTAAAATGACTGCTTGTTTGTGGAAGTCCAGGCTACATATATTTGTCCGAGCCAACATACTACACTGTATACTGAAGCACTCTCTGATAGTGCTATCTTTAGGACTTGTAAATACAGCACATGCAAATGACACTTAAGTTTTGTGAATGTTTTACATATACAGCGAATATAAAATGTGCTGCAACGTAGTGTGCTAAATATATTCATGCAAATTGTATTCACTAATAGAGACAAGCAAACGGACAAAAGATCCAAGCTTATCTGAATTTCAGTTGAATCCTCATACCTGAGAAGTGACAGTGTAATTGTTCAAATTGAAAGAGTATGCTTTAAAAAGAAAGAATGAAAGAAAAGACTATAAATAGAACTCACTGGCGAAAATGCTAATGCTTGCATATATACCAAAGTTCACCATTTCCTGTTTGTTCTAGCCCAAATAATGCACAAATTCATTAAATGAGCATTTTACATGCATAAATGTAATTAATACTGCCATTCATAAGTTTATGCCCCTTCACTGAAATAGCTTTATTTTTCATATGCAGGTTCCAGAACTGTGTATATACTTATAGAATTCTACCCAATGAAGAGAAAAAGATTTCTGTGCAGGTAAGATAATGCAAAGAAGCATCGCCTGAACAAGCTTCAGTTCAGGTCTTAAATTGATCTGATCTAAAACTAATAATGTAATGTATGTATCACAGTTATTTTAATGTGTGAAGAATATAAAGTATTCATTGACTTAATGACATTTTTAAACATGGTTAGAAAACTAGATATCTACATCTCTTTTTGTTTATAGCACGTAGCTGGTGAATTCATGAATCATAGATTTATGTTAAATATTTCATTCTTATGTGTCATTGTTTCTATAGTAAACATTAAATCACATGACTTGTACGGTGGGTTATACACAGATATATGGGAAGAGTCTCTCGTAACTGCATTTTGTGAGTTCTCCACCAAACAGGTTTAAATAGTGTGACGTCATTCATTAATAGTTGAAAATGTGTTGTAAAATAGTTGCTGTGGTTAAAGAGGAATAATACCCATCATGACATGCTGTTATTGGAAAATCATCATCACGGTGGTAACATCATGATCATTATCCTACCACCTTGTCAATGATTTTTTTTCCTGTAACAGTATGCTCTGCTGTGTTTTACTCTTTAATTATTAAATTGTCAGGTGGGTTTATTTAAAGTATAATAATTCAGATAAGAAACAACATTAATGAATGGCTATATCAAATACAGCAGAAATATATAAAATGTCATATTATGATGTTGGTTAACACGTCCACTTCACAGCAAAAAATGGTCCTAGATTCCAGTCCCCGGCTCGGGCATTCCTGTGTAAAGTTTGCATGTTCTTCTCATGCTCATGTGAGTTTCCTCCGGATAGTCGGGCTTCATCTCACAGTCAAAAGCCATGCACATTAGGCTAAATGGCGAACAATTTTACCCTAGGTGTGAGTGTGAGTGTGAATGGTTGTGTGTGTTGGCCTTGCGATGGTCTGACAAGCTGTTCAGGGTGTACCCTAGCGTTTGCCCAGTGTCAGCAGAGATAGTCTCCAGCCGACCCTGATAGGCTTTAGCAATTTGGCAAATGAGTCAGTGAGTAAATATTCTGATGTTGCCTGAGCTTGTGTATTATTTCATGGGTAGTTTTTTGTTTTTTTTCCAGAAACAACAACCAAAAAAAAAACTTTTTAAGTGTAAACCAGAAACTGGAATCTTGAGTTTAAGTCTCAATACTGTTACTTCTGCTACTTGGGCAAGACCCTTGAACCTGAATATTCAACATTGGATCGGATTCCACTTCACTTGAAGGTTAATTTGATCTAAGGTGCATGTTTTGGTGATAAATATGATACATTCGGTAAAAAAAATTTGATTAAAGCGACATCTGTGCTTGATACTTAACTCAGCATGCATTTTCAATATTTTTGGCATGTCACCTGCTGTAGACTTATACATTGCTTGTGTTAGCATTACTTCATCACACAGCAAGCATCCAACATCCTATAAACTTTTGAATGTTTGGTTAAGGGAGTTTTTACTTTTTTCTGAGCATGTGGTCTCATGGCAGCTGTCTGTTCAGCTGCTGCAGACACCCTATTTCTTTTGTGTGTGAGTCTTGTCACTTTAGGCAGCATCTATTCTTGCCTCTGCACTGTATAACTGAGCTAACAGCACACTACTGCAGCTGCAACACCACTTGCTGCTTTAATTGTGTATTGGGTGAAACAGTGCAGAAATGACCTGACCACAGGTCCATTTAGTGCCAATGAGACACAAAGCAAACATTAAGATTAAAATAGACTTTGTACATGTAATGATTTTAAAAGGCTCTAAGGTACATTCTTGTATTCTTGTAGAAGTTGACAGTACATGCAGTAGATGCTCTGTCATGCACAAAACTGTAGAATAATTTAATAATATTTGTCTCCGTTGTAGCTCTTCCCCTTTTAGCCCTAAACTTTAGCAAAGCTTCAGTTTTAAATTATCCTTTAGTGTGGGTGTAAAAGCAAGCCACAGGGTTCCTCTTGCACTGGGCCCTGAATGGAAAGTTTCTGAAATGCTAGTTTTTCATCTCTCATTAGGTTTGATAAAAAGTGGTTAGATGGGCATGTTGAAATGTGTGAAAAGTTTCTTCTAACACAACTACAGTGACTATTGACAGTCATATTGTGACCAAGAACACTAAAATGGATGCCAACCCGGGTAATGCTCACTTAGGTGGAGCACTACAGCAAATTATTATTTAAAAAAATTCTGTGAATAGATTTTTCTTTGTTTTCGTCAAATAAAATCAATCTAACTAAATGTAGTTGGGTAAAAAAAAAAAAAAAATTAAAGGATTAAAAAAAAATGTGTCTTAGTAAGGTGTTGATCCTTCATAGGCTACCAAAACAGTTCCAAATGCACTTTGGCCCAGCTTTTACAAGTCTGCGAAACTGTTTTGGGCAAATGAACATCCTTCTTTTAACAGATATTCCTGCAGGTTTTCAGTCTAGTGACAGTGAAGGCAATATCATGAAATCATTTTCAATCTAGTCAAACTATTAAAGGATTATTCCAGGACTAAGTTTGGGAACCTTTGCTTTAAGGAGATAAATGGGTCCAAACCATGGATACAAAATGGTAGAGTCACTGGATTATATTTAAATTTGACAGCTACCTGTATTTATTCTTCTCCTGCAGTTTAGTATGTACTGTCATACATCATGTCATATTGCTCTCAACCACATGAAAGAACTTTTAATGCCTTGAGGTTAGGTGCCACACCCTGACTATCTTTCCTTTCCTTTATTTTAAATAAAACCTAACCTGCTAAAAATACACAGAATAACACTGTAATTTTAAATTTTGGAAACACATAGAAAAAGCTATAGATCATTTAATATTTGCAATGTATAATCACACACACACACACACACACACACACACACACACACATACATTTGGAATAAAATGATTGAAGTAAATTCTGTTCAGTCATTGCAAAATGGTTAAAATGGTAGGGTTTTTTTTGTTTGTTTGTTTTTTTTACAACATTTACCCCATTTTTTTATTTAAAGAACTTAATGGAATGTCACCCAAAGCTTTTCAGCTCATCTAATGCAGGCTACGTTGCATCTCCTGATGCAGGCTATGCTACATAGCAATCTCAATAACGAAAACAGGTGAAAGCATGTGAGAGCTTCCTTCTGTACAGTACACACCCATGTGACAGTGTCATCAGTGCTTCAGAGGCAGTTCAAATTCATTGAATTTCTATTAATTAGTTTTATGCATTCCAGCCTCCCTCTGTTCCATCTGAACTTTTTCAAATGAAGGGGAAAGTTAATAATAATACAAAGAACAGGTCCCCAAAACTGTCGACCAGATACTCTTTTATTTTCTTAAATACACAGCTTAAAACGGCGGCACGGCAGCACAGTGGTTAGCACGTCCGCCTCACAGCAAGAAGGCCTGGGTTCGATGCCTAGGCTTGGGCGTTTCTGTGTGGAGTTTTCCATGTTCTCCTCATGCTTATGTGGTTTTCCTCCGGGTACTCCGGTTTCCTCCCACAATTCAAAAACATGCTTGGTATGCTAATTGGATGTTCTAAATCGCCCCTAGGTGTGAGAGTGAGTGAATGTTTGCATGCGTGTTGGCCCTGCAATGATCTGGCGAGCTGTTCAGGGTGTACCCCGCGCCCTCGCCCAGAGTCGGCTGAGATGGGCGCCAGCCTCCCCGCGACCCTAATTAGGATTAAGCGGCTTAGAAAATGAATGAATGAATGAATGAACACAGCTTAAAATTCCCCATGTCCCACACAAAAGCATGTTTATTCACCCGTGACACAAGCAAAATTCCCAAGCCAGACAATAAAAAATACGGCATGCACAGTAATATTCTGTTTGGCCTTTAGCATTTATTACAGCATGCAATCACCATGGCAGTGTTTTGACAAAATTAAGTAAGATCACAACATTTATTTCCATCCAGAGTTGGGTTCGTTTTTTTTACCAACATCTTGATGTGGTCACCAGAAAACCAAACCTCTCCATAAAGTCTTCTCCAACACATCCCGAAAACTTTAAATTGAGTTATGGTGGCAGGTCATGTGTGAAAATGATTCCTCATGCTCCCTGAACCACTCTTTCATTATCTGCACCCCACTTTTATATTCATTCCATCAGGGAAGGAACAAGTCCATTGATGTGATAACCTGCCCATTCTGTACATATAGGTAATCAGATGACTTTAATTTAAAAGTCTGAGCCTCGACCTGACCAACTGAAGCAACCCCCCACCATAACACTTCCATACAGGCGGTGCATCCCTTCATCCATCTCTTTTCTTACCCTGTCGGGCCTATCACTCTGGAACAGGGTAAATCAGGACTCATCAGACCACATGACCTTTTCCATTGATCCAGAAGGCAATCTTTATGCCCTCTAGAGGCTGATTGGAAGAAAAAGCTCACAGACTCGGACATAAACTGTCCTGTGGTGTGACATCGCAATTTACAGTAAAGTTTGAAATAATACAAAATAATATTCTTAAGGTCAGATTAAAAATTTCCCAGTTTCTCATCTCATTAAAAAAAACTAAATAAGGCACCAGGTTTTTTTTTAATAGAGAAATGAGCTGAGAAGCCCATAAGCATTTAAAGCTAAATGTAGGTAAAGTGACTGAAGCTAGAAACTTGAGGTGACTTCCAGCAATTTGTTGAGAAGATTTTTGAATAAATAAACAAGAATGAATAACAAGAACCTTTTAAAAGTACTTGTTTAATAAATGTTTTGCTTCATAATGCACCCTAGATGACCAGTCTTTTACTTGTACGTGTACATTTAACATGTATTAAACTCTGAAACCCTTTCTAGAACAGCAGCCTTGCAGTTACAAAAATCTTTAGAAAATAAAACTATTTCGATCAAAACTAAACCAAACGACCATGGCCGCTTCCATCTTGGTGTTGGTAAACCTGGCACAAACCAAAACAAAGTGAAACGGACAATGGTGTAGTGTGCGGAATCGTCCCACCCCCAAAAAAAAAAACATTAGATGCGTGGCCAATTTCCGGGTGCGGGTGCTAATGAGAAACCAGGCATTTTTTTTATTCAGCCTAAAGTATAAATGAGTTGAATTCAAAATGTGAGGATCACTTTTCACTTTTTTCAAGCTACCGTTAATAATAATAATAATAATAATAATAATAA
>JBCNYH010000006.1:12961982-12973700 GCA_039654325.1 Tandanus tandanus | reverse complement strand
ACACACACACACACACACACACACACACACACACACACACACACACACACACACACACACACACAAACAAACAAACAACCATTCACGCTCACACCTTGGGGCAATTTGGAACAGCTAATTAGCCGAATATGCATGCCTTTGGACTGTGAGAGAAACCGGCGTACCCAGAGAAAACCCACACAAGCATGGGGAGAACCAGGCATTTCTTGCTCTGAGGCGGACGTGCTAACCACTATGCCACCGTGCCACCCTGCATCACTGCTCTGCAATTTAAAACAAACAAACAAAGAGTTTAGTTCTCATAACTATTTTTTAATCACTTGTCCTAATTTCTCACCAGATAGCTACTCAGACGCTGTGGAATATAAGGATCATTGTTCTCGCCAAGCCGGAACATGAGAACCGCATCTCTCACATCTTCTGTGACAGTGTTAAGACTGGAATAGCTAATGCCTTGGGTCAGTTATTCTCCATCCCAACAAATCAGACTAGCAAATGTAACTATATTTCAGAAGGGCTAATTGGAAATGACAGCAATATGTCTGACATCTTTATTTGTGTGCTTGTGTTTGTATTGTACAGGAAATAAAGGAGCAGTGGGAGTATCATTCATGTTTAATGACACTTCCTTTGGGTTTGTTAACAGTCACTTGACTTCCGGGAGTGAAAAAAAGATTAGGTAGCGGCACAAACATCTCATGTTTTATATATATACGCATATTTTTTTAATTGCTATTTCAATTTTATAAATGTTTTCTCTTCTTACCAGACGGAATCAGAACTACGTGAACATCCTGCGCTTTCTGAACCTAGGGGATAAGAAACTTAATCCATTTGACATTACACATCGCTTCACACACCTCTTTTGGCTTGGGGATCTGAACTACCGTATTGAACGTCCACCAGGGGTAAATAAAAATAGTGTTCATATACATCCTAACTGTAATATTTGTAAAATTTAGGCACAATGTCCAGAGTCTGCTCTTAGAATAACTAGAATATTCCATTAGATGTAAGATGATTTGCCTAAATTGTAATAAAATAAATACACTAAATGAACACTAACTCTGGATATCAGTCTGTTTCTTCATAGACTACAGTGGTGACTAGTACAGAAAACACTGAGCCTCAGTGGAACTAGAAGATGTTAAATACAGCAGATGTAGCAGTTCATACAGCTAACAGGAAGAGACACTGTCTTTTATACTGTTTTGCATTTTCCAGGAAGCAGAGAATATTGTGATGAAGATAAAACAGCAACAGTATCAGGATCTGTTATGCAGCGACCAGCTCAACATGGAAAAGGCAGATGAAAAGGTTTTTCTGTACTACGGTAAGAGCGAAACCTTTTCATACTTTCCCAAACTCACTCTGCAACATATACAAGAAATTCAGTTCTGACACGAACTTACGCAATTGGAGTAATTTTTTGTTGTGGGCGAAACTGCACATGAAACCTAGCACCAGAATCTTAAACATGCTCATTAGTACACAACATGCCAGGGTTCACTAATAAAAGCACACTCTACATTACACAACTATAAAAGAAATAAAAAAAAAACTCCAACATTAGATAGCACAAGAAATTCAGTTATTGCCAAAATTCACAACACAATTAATTCATTCATTCATTTATTCATTCATTTGCCACTTGCACCTAATAGGGCCACAGGGAGGCTGTAGTCTATCTCAGCCGACTGTGGGCGAATGGCCAGGTACACTTTGAATAATTTTCCAATCAATTGCAAGGCCAACACACACAACAATTCACACTGCCACTCACAGCTAGGAGCAGTTTGGAAAAAACTAATTAGCCTAATGTACATATCTTTGGACTGTGGGGGAAAACCAAAGTACCCTGAGGAAATCCATGCAGGCACATTCAAACTCCACACAGTAACCACAGAAACGCCTTTCTGAGCCCGGAGCTCATACCCTGGTCATTCTTGCTGTAATGGCTGACGTCCTATTTACTATGGCACCATGCCGTCCCACAGATAATTCAGTCCTGCCCCAAACAATTTTGAAACTAAACCACGTGAGCCAAACTGACCTAATCATGTCATATTTATCTTCCACACCACTGGGTGCATTGGGCCACTTCCCTGGTCGCATCCATTTCAATGGGGAATTTAGTGTAGACTGTTGTGTAGTGTAGACTGTTGACCTAACCCATAGGAAACCCATGCAATCACACAGAGAATATTCGAACTCCACATAAATGCGCCCTCTCCAACACAATATAGCTTGAAATATTCGATTGTGGCCCAAACACACCTATACTAGAAATCCAGTTCTGGCCTAATCTTAATTATCACTGTAGAAGATGAAATGTTAAATTCTGGCCCAGTTTCTGATATATATTACACCATATTTGTCCAGTTCTGTCCCAATCTTACTCATAATTTTGCAGCTTACAAATGAAGTGGCCCAAATTTAAACAAAAAGTTCACTTCTGACCCAAACTCCCTTTACATTACATCAGATAAGAAATTCTGTTCTTTATAAAACTTAGCATGTAATGTATAGCATGTAGGACAATATGGCCCAAATACCATCCAAATTACATTGCACAACCTGAAGAGTTTAGTTTACTCAAACTTACTCTGCATTGTCCAGTACTATCCAGAGGTCTATGTGCATGCAGTATACCATATACATAATAGTTCTGTGAGTTATCTTTGGCGTATAACTGAATTGTCTGTAAATTCAATATTTTATAAACAGAAACATATTTTTTTCATAAGGTGAAAACTGAAAATCAATCGACAACTTTTTGTTGACAAGACTTTGTTATGACACTTTGCAGGTTGATTGAGTAACCTGTTAATAATCATCTATATCACTTGACTTGGTGTTTTTCAGGTTAATAACAAATTTGACTGAGACAGTTCTTTTGACAGCTAAAACCTTATGTAATAGATCTTTAAAATACTTTATGTACATTCATGTCAGTTAGCATGAAGGGCATATAAGGGTCTAGTATATGCTAATATATGCTCAATACTTTTTTCTAACAGTAGCCCTTCTGTATGTTTTCTTATACCTTTACAGAAGAAGAAGACATCACATTCCCCCCTACATATCGTTTTGAGAGAGATACACATGAAAGATATGTCTACACAAAAGCCAAAGCAACAGGGGTACTTATATATATATATATATCAGCAATAAATTGACATGAGTGTCATGTTTTTGAAATGTGGGAGGAAGCTAAAGTACCCCCAAGCAAGCATGGAGAGAACATTCAAAACCCACAGAGAGAGGCCATGTCAGCTGCAAGATTTGAACCCAGAGCCTTTGTGCTATGAGAAAACAGAGCCTAGTGTTGAAAACAGTTGTCTATACACAAAATATAGATTTTCACCTGCACAGACAGATGTAATGTCCATCCTATACATATCTTCTGCTCTCTCTGATAGAAAGTCTAAATGGTACATTGCTCTCTTTGACTAAATTTAGAATATGGTTTTATGCTGCCTAAGTAGTAACAATTAAGAGGCCCATTAGCTGACCTAGTCCTCGTTTTTTTCTCACCAACAGACCAAATATAACTTGCCCTCATGGTGTGACCGTGTGCTTCGGAAGTCTTATCCACAGGTTCATGTGGTTTGTCACTCATATGGTAAGTTGAAAGATTTTAAAGGTTGAGCTTTTTGTAAGGTGGAAACTTGTGCTACAGTACATTTCAACAGTTACAATATTGTTCAACTTTTATTCTTCAAATTCATTTCAGGATGCACAAATGACATCATGACGAGTGATCACGCGCCTGTATTTGCTTCATTTGATGTTGGTGTGACTTCACAATTTGTCTCTAAGAATGGTATACTGTTTATACAATTTATCTACTAAACCCATGGTATACACACTGTATGGCCAAATGTTTGTGGACTCACATGTGCTTTTGAACATCTATAACTGTTTTTGTCCCCTGGTTACAGTGCGGCTGCAGGGATTTGTTCATTTGCATATAAGAGCATTAGTTATGTTAAGCACGGATGCTAATAAAGAAGGAATGGGGCATAGTTGTCATTTCAATTCATCTCAAGTTTGTTCTGTGGGGTTTGGGTCAGGGCTCTGTGCAGGCCTCATAAGTTATTTTATTCCAATCTTGACAAACCATGTCTTCATGGACCTTAGGTTTGGGTCTCTCAGTTCCATTCATTCATTCATTGGCTAAACTGCGTAATCACACTCGGTTCAAGGCAGGGTACACCCTGGACAGTCCACTTAAGGGCAACACACAACCATTCACATTTACACTTGGGGCAATTTGGAACAGCCCTTTCGTCTAATGTGCATGTCTTTTGACTGTGGGAGGAAATCTACACAACCACTGGTAAAAAAACAAAAAAAAACAAAACATGCTAACCAATACACCATCGTGCTGCTCTCATTACCACATGCACATTCTAATACATTAGCATTTTCCATTGCTAAAGTTCATTCACAGAGACATGTATGGTGGACACTTCACAAAAAGTGTTGTTTTTTTAATTAAAGTAAAACACATTATCATTAATATGGTAAATCCTTATGTAAGTATTTTATGCAGTATTTTGGGGTTATTCTTAGGTGCGAGTGCTTTGTAGTGGGTAGTAAGTTTTTAGCCACTAGAGTCTTCAGTACAGAGGATTATTCTCGTTCCTATTCCTGGTAACAAGTTGTTTTAACTAACAATTGTCATATCAATAATCTTATTCTCTAAGTGCCTAAGAATTCTGTCTCTAACAATCTGTCTCTAAGTGCCTGTATTGCCATAGAGTTTTCTTAGCAAGGTTTTTTTTTTTTTAACAGAGTAGGTCACCAGGTCTTTCCCTAAACCCTCCCCTTTAACTGGGCCTGGGACCACCATGCACCTGTGTTGCCAATTTCATTGCTGAGCCATTAATAGTCACATTCACACCTAGGGGCAAGTTAAAACTGCCAATTAGCCTAATGAGCATGTCTTTGGACTGTGGAAGGAAACCGGAGCACCCAGAGAAATCCCATGCAATCATGGAGAGAACATGTAAACTCTACACAGAAATGCATTTGCTAGGCACGAGGTTTGAGTCCAGGACCTTTTTGCTGTGAGGCGAGAGTGCTAACCACTACGCCACCCATAAAATGTCATACCATATACTATTCAGCAAGGAAACATAGTGACCTTTCATTGTGATTGGAAGCAGTCATTCAAATTGAATACAGTATGACTTGGTTAGACCAGTTCTAGGCAGAGAAACACTAATCAACCAACTCTTAGCAATGCTTTGCCTTTTGTTTTTTTAAATTTATTATTAGTTCTGCTTCATGCTCAAGACACTCAATTCCATCTCTGTATCTTAATGGATGATGAATTTTGTCCTTTTTTGTCCATTCAGATCCAACAAAGGAGTCTCAGGGTGCAATCAAGTTCATGAACTGTGTTGCAACACTAAGGACCAAATCCAAGACAAAGTTTTTCATTGAATACCACTCAAGCTGCTTGGAAAGTAAGGCCAGATCTTTCGTACACAAAGTCTGTTTTCATCAAGTTAACAGATTCAACCTTTTTTTAAATGAAAATATGTATATTCATAGAATTTGTCAAGTGTTCTGAAATAGATAATCAAGAGAGCACAGAGGATTCCATAAAGGTCCGGTTTGCAGCACATGTAGAGGTAATCTACTCTGTATTTCTCATATCATGTGAAACTAAATCCTGGAACAATATACTAAACAATGTTTTTTCCCATCCATTTTACAGCTTACTCCCATCATTTCAGACCCCGAATATTTACTAGATCAGCATATACTCATCAGTATAACATCGACAGACAGCGATGAATCATATGGTATGCTTCAAATATGAACATGCTACCTATATCAGCTACCTCTTTGTTTCTTAAAGGAAAGCTGAAATGTCTGTTAAATTGCCACAGTCATATACTTACAATATTCAGTTGACTGATTATATGAATGGCCATATATTGTGGCACAATAGCACATTCCTTTAATTGCATCTGACAATATATCTGACAGCTGTAATTTAAATCAGTCTCTATGAAAGTGCACAGTAACAATTCTCAGGTTCAGGACATAGGAGACTCTGAGACAGACAGACAGTTCACTCTAATTTATTCAATTTATTAAAATTAACTGAGCACTTTTCATCTGCTTTTTAATCCTCATTTTAAATCTATTACAGCACCAAGTCACACACTACACACATAGACATACTGCTGCTACCAGCACTCTCTCTATTCACCAGCTACGCTACATCTGCAAACACGCCTTGAGAGAACACACATAAATAGGGCCAATAATCAGATATAGCTGATAATCAGACTTGATTACCTGCTGGCTTTGCCTAACTCCTCTTCGCCTTCAGAGGGAGCTTGACCACGCCCTTGCTGCCACATGCACATTCTAATATTTTTTTATTATTTCTATAGTAACGGCTCATTTGCAAGAACATGTACGGTGGACACTCCACATAAGCGTAATAAAATAATACACAAATGAAAAAGTATTTTTTAATATTAATAATATTAAAAATACAAATAAAAAATAAATAAATGTATAATGTGCATGCTATTTAACTTTCAACACTAACTCCTTTAACAATGTAGTTTTATACTTTAGGCCGGATTTTTTTTTTAAATTCCCAGTTTCTCATTAGAACTTTTTGAAAATCTAAATGCAGCAGACATTTTTTTTTAAATAGAGAAATGAGGTGACTGCCAAAAAGCCCAAAAACTTTTAAAGCTAAATATAAGTAAAGTGACTGAAGCTACACAATATACCCAAGATGACCTTTTTTTTCCATGTACATTAACAACTTAAACTGTGAACAACTGTCTATAGAACAGCAGCCTTGCAGTTCCAAAAATCTTTAGAAAATACAATTATTTCAAACAGAACTAAAGCCAATTTCCGGGTGCAGGGGGCTGATGAGAAACTGGGATTTTTTAAAAATCCAACCTTATGTAAAGTTGCATGATTTAAAGGTACAGTGTATAAGATCTATTATCTATTTGTAGAGTTTACATTGATGATATACTTTCTGCCATCAATAAATAACATTTCATTAATATATAATTGTGTACATTTTTAAGTGATGGTCTGTATCTTTTTCATTTGTTTTTGTGTCCTTGTGAATTCAATTACTTATGAATGCGTTAGCGATCATTTGTCCTACTGCATGCAGGCGAAACATGTGTAGCTTTGCGGACTGCAGAGAGTGATTACACTGAGTTTCTTGTCCCTCTTACACATCATGGCGAGAAGACAGGTGTGCTCACAGGAGGCATCCAGCTACGCACATCAGAAGGGAAACTGACAGAGAAACTATATGGTAAGTGAACAAACACATGCCAGAATTCTTTCCCCCAAACTAAACACAGTGTGGATGTGTCAGTTCATTCAGTGTCTGCAATATTGTTCTGCTATTATACATACAGTATTAATTAACTTCTTATCCTGAATACTCTTACTGTCAGTAGCTCATTTTTCCTCTTTCATACAACAGAGTTGAAGAAAATGTTGAGTAATACTTGCTGGATTTATTGAATGTGAAGTTAGATTTGATAGACTTGATTTTCTTAATATTAGTTTTATGCTATTATTATTATTATTATTATTATTATTATTGTTATTATTATCACCATCATGATCGTCATCATCATCATAGTCATCATCATTTATATTAATGTAAACAGCTTTAACAAAAGAAGCTTTTCTCTCTGCAGATTTCATTAAGGTTGGTGATGACTCAGGAACTGGTAAAGCCAAGTCAGGAGATCATAGTTCCAAGTAAGGTGTTTAATTCATTTTTACATTCTTGGATTTGATAGATCATTTAGTGAGATATAATTAGCAGTAGTTTGTAATTTTTTTTTCTGCCAGTAGTGCTAGACTTTTTCCTCATTTTTAATTTCTTAATAACTTTTTAACGCCCAATTCTATTCTTCAGGTATTGATGTGAAAGCTTATTGAATATTGTTAATTTATTAGTTATTACTTAAATATTCAGAAATATTCAGAAAACTACAGTGAAACTACAGTAATACTATGTACAAAAACTATTACAATATTGACATGAGGGCCTTGAACCTTCATGAATTTTATATAACCTGCAGGTCTTTGGCCCTACCCAGTGATATTAGTAACCCTAATTATATGGATGTTGGGTACAAAAGCAGCAGTCAGTCAGGTTGGAGCTATACAGTGACCAACAGATCAGGAGCGTCCTCTGGACACACAGCTAAAGACACAACTGCTGGCAACAGCTCACCAAAAAAGACTGCATATGATCATTCTGTGTGTAGCCCACCAGGAAAGCTGTCCAGTCCGACGTGAGTACATCTGGGCATTTCTTTAACCTATACAGTTGCATGTTCAGCAATAAGGTTCAAAGCTCCATTACTGAGTCCTCTATTAAGAATAAGATTCCCCTTTATCTTTTATGTATCTTTACACTTGACAAAAATTTAGTTTTTTAATGTCAAATTAATTAAAAGTGTACTTCAGTTGACTGATCATGTCTGTGCTAACTGGCTAAAATATAGTCATATATAGTCTTTGAAGGATTGCAGCAGTTAAGACTTGGGAAGGTACGGGTTTTGGTTATTCAATATATGGCAAGTTGGGAAAAGCTGTGAAATGTTTTTTCCCTGGTTGTTATGCATAATGGATTAAGTAGAGGTAGACAGAGGCATAAAAGGATGTTATAATCAGAAAATCTTGTTTTTGTTTAAGACGACTTACTTTTTGACTATTCACCAACAGCTTTTTCCAGGCCACCAGAATAGTTTTTAATCAGTTTGCCATCAGGATTTTACATGAATCTCAATTTTATTTAAAAATGTCCCAGACAGCTGTATAAAAAACAGTCTTGATAACTGATGTAAAAAAACAAAAACAAACAAACAAAAAAAAAACAACTAGAAAATCTGTTTCATATAAGAATTTGTTTCTATTTCATATAAAGGAAATTATTTATCATTAATTGTTTCAAGCCACCGTAAAGTGATGTATTGTCTTTGTTTGTTAAAATAATTATTTATTAGATCTGAAGATGGCCAATCAGCAGAGATGTTTGACAATCCACTTTATGGATCAATGGGGAAGTCACGATCTGGCAAGGATCAAGAAATTAGAAATCAGAAAGAGCATTTGGTGATCCCTGAGATTTTTGCGTTCCCAAAAGGCGGTGAGTCTGACTCTGATCGCACGCCTCCAGTCCCAACCCCTCGCGCTCGCTCCTTCACATGCTCAGAGACCAAAGGCCAGAATCCCACCGCGATTTCCAGCAACATCATCCAAATTAGCAATAGCAGTCTACAGCCTCAGTCTTACAGCAAGAAGCCTGTGGTGCCTTCTCGTTCAGAAGGAGGAGGGATGATGTCTGGAAAGCCACCACTGCCCATGAAATCTCGGCCAGGTCAAACACCAGAGCCCCAGTCAAAGCCTAGAGACTACAGAGACTCCTCAGAGTTACCAGGCAAGCTGCGGCCTCATGCCAGACCATCCCAGTCACTCCCCAAAGATGGTATGATACATAAAATATTATAAAATGATAAAATATAAGTATTTTAGATTAACAGAAAAGAAATGAGAAAATATCTAGTCAAGGCAAGTGGATATGTGTTAAATCATAAATGTGTAAATGTGTACATTTTGCAATATATATATATTATTGTATTAAATTAGTGCAGCACAGTGGTGTAGTGGTTAGCACGTCCACCTTACAGCAAGAAGGTCCTGAGTTCAATTGTCAGGCTCAGGTGTTTCTGTATGGAGTTTGCATGTTCTCCCCTTGCTTGCGTGAGTTTTCTCCAGGCACTCCGGCTTCCTCCCACAGTCCAAAGACATGACCATTAGGCTAATTGGCTGTTCCAAATTGTGACTGTAGGTGTAGATGTGAGTGTGAATGGTTGAGTGTGTGTTGCCCTGCAATGGTCTGGTGAGCTGTTCAGGGTGGACCCCGCCTTCACTAAGTGTTGGCTGACATCGAAACAGCCCCCGCTACCCTAGAAGTAGGATTAAGCGGTTCTGCAGATGAGACAATGAGTGAGTGTGTGTAGTCAGTTGTCCATCAGAAGAACTGATGAATCTTCTAAGGTGATTGGTGAAATCCTAAAATTCTATAATTGCCAACAAAGTAATCATTTGAACACCATATTCTGATCTCTGCATCAGCATAAGTGTCATATCAGTGCTGATTACCTCTGTGTATTGTTAACTCTTTACTCCATGGGACCAGTATAAACCTTTTGTGGCCACCATATGTCTACATAAAACCACATTTTCATTCATCTACAGAAACTGCTTACTGCTATTCAGGGTCATATTCAGGAACATATTCTCGGAACAGAAGGCATGAGACAAGATTATAACCTGGATGGAACAACAATTCACTGCAGGGCACCATACACACACACACACACACACACACACACACACACACACACACACATTAGGGACATTTTACAGTCAGTAATCCACCTACTTGCTGGTTCTTGGAAGGTGTAAGAAAATTGAAGGGCAAAGAGGAAACATGGGACAGGGGAGAGCATGCTAAACTCCACACATACAGCAACTTGAGCTCCAGATTGAAATGGGAACCGAGAGTTAACAGTACGCCAGCACTACTATCTGTGCTGCTCTGCTGCTCAAAATAAATATCTGGGGTGTGTCACTATAAGATAAATCTAGCGTAGCAATAGTTCATTCTCAGTTCTGGCAATTTGAAATGAGAGTGCATAAAAGACCCATATAACATTTTACTAATTTTGCTGGAATACATTCCTTAAGCTATTATCTAAAACAACTTACAAACATGACTTCATAGGCCAAGTAAATAGGTACTATGCATAAATGTCTATTTACACATCAGAAAGTTTACAGCAGATTTTCTCCAAACTTGATTTTCTGTTTAGATGATGATACCATAAGCATTTTCATTAATATTCCTGGATTAGCTACACTAAACTTAGAACATGCCCTCTTATTTTAAAAATAATTAACTGTAGATTTAAGAAAAACATTTTTGACCAACTGAACTCACCCGAATTTCACGGTGGGGTAGTGGTTAGCATGTTCACGTCACAGAAAAAAGGTCCTAGGTTCGAGTCCCGGGCTTGGGCGTTTCTGTGTGGAGTTTGCATGTTCTTCTCATGTTTGTGTGGGCTTCCTCTCACAGTACAAAGACATGCACATCAGGCTAACTGGTCTGGCAAGCCATTCAGGGTGTACCCCACCTTCGCCCAGTGTTGTCTGAGATAGGCTCCAGCTTCCCATAACCCTAATAGTAGGATTAAGCGGTTCAGCGAATGAGTAAGTGCGTGCGTGCGTGCGTGCATGCATGCGTGCGTGTGTGTGTGTGAGTAAGTGAGTGAGTGAACTAGGGCGCCATTTGTAAAGGCTTTGTTCAGTTAGCATCATTTGTCATGAAGACCACCATTGTGGATTGTTTTGTTCAGTTTCATGTCATTTAAATTAGAACATCATAAACTGACTTTGTAGCTTTACTTTTGATATGTTTGTATCACAGAAGTGATGCTAAGTGAGAATAAAATGTTAATATTGAGCCAAAGTGCATGTTTCTAATAGATGTTTTGCAGTGTCTCCTGAACTCAGTACTGAATTCATATGAAAAGCTGATACAGGCACAGTTTAATTCAATTCAATTCAATTCAGTTTTATTTGTATAGCGCTTTTTACAATTGACATTGTCACAAAGCAGCTTTA
>JBCNYH010000006.1:12928977-12939041 GCA_039654325.1 Tandanus tandanus | reverse complement strand
AAGTCAATATTTAGTTTGGCCACCCTTTACTTTGATTACAGCATTTAACCTTTCAGGCATAGTGTTCACATATTTTTGTTTTTTATTTCTTCACTCCACTCCACTCCACTCCACTAAACCATTCCATATGGCTTAAAGTTCATTCATGCTACGCAAACAATTGCAACATTTAAATTTTTTAGAAAAACTGCTATTTTCAGTGTTTATTAGCCATAATTTTACCTCAGTACACTTGTCGGAATAATTTTTTGGTTCTCATTGCCTACAATACCAATGTTCAATACATTTTCACCAAAAATTATAGAGAAGTAATTTTTTACTTATTAGGAGCCCTTTTAGACAAAACTGCACACTACTGTATGTGTGTGTGTGCGTGTATTCACGAATTCAGCAGGCCTTGGTCAAATCTGGCAGATCTGCTGTGGACACACGGTACTGGATTTTGGTGTTGGTGATTGCGCCGTGCTTCTGTCGCAAGTGTAGTCGAAGCTGGCTCTTATGGCGAAAGTGCAGGTTGCATTTCTCACACTGCAAAAAACACAATAAAAAAAAAAGGTTTAAATCAAATTCAGTTATTAGAATAAATATATAGTAGCCGTACTGTAATTTCACTCTAGTTAAGGTATGCTTTTCACTTTACTTACATGGTAAGGTTTTTCTCCTGTGTGTATGCGCAGGTGACTCTTGAGCGTCTGCAGGTGCCGGAACCGTGTGCCACAGATTTCGCAGGGATATGGCTTCTCTCCCGTGTGGATCAGGACGTGGGCACGCAGGTGAGCCACCTGCACACACAATAAAAAAAGATGTTAAACGCTGTTGTTCTGAAAAGTGATTGAAATTGTAAAATCCAAGCTTGTATGCACACCATTGACTCGGTCATTAAAATCTGGATCACCGTGCTGGGTACTAAACCCTATACTTTGCCTGGAGCTTATTCTTAACACACTATGCATGGTGTCATATTTTTTTTTAACTATTAATATTAGGGGCAACACAGTGGCATAGTGGTTGCTTGGCGAGGGCATTTGTGTGGAGTTTGCATGTTCTCTCCATGCTTGTGTGGGTTTCCTTCAGGTACTTCAGTTTCATCCCACAGTGCAAAGGCATACACATTAGGCTAATTGGCTGTTCCAAATTGTTCCTCGGTGTGAGTGTGAATGGTTGTGTGTGTTGGCCCTGCAATAGATTGGCAAGCTGTTCAAGCTGTTCTCCTTGCCCAGAGTCAGCCAAGATAGGTTCAAGCCTCCGAGCGATCCCTAGTAGGATTATGTGGTTCGGCAAATAATTAAAGGATGAATGAATGAAATTAGGAATCAAATTTAAATAAAAGCTCCACAAAAGGGAGTGTTAGAATTTAATCACAAGTAAAGATATTTTTAAATGTACTCATCATCTTAACTCAAATTTAAATATAAATAAATTGATTTTAAAAACGCTGGACCTTTAGTGCCAACTTTATTCTCACTAATCATTTACATCAGAACACAAATAGGTATTAGAAAGTACCTGAACGAATCGAGCCCCGCATGTCTCACACTTGTATGGCTTTTCTCCAGAGTGGATGCGCGTGTGGGTCTTGAGGTTAGCTGGTCGATTGAACTGTGCGCCGCAGATGTTGCATCGATACGGCTTCTCTCCTGTAAAGTAAACCGGACCATTAGAGGGATGATCTATAAACTACAGGACAAAGTCTATAGAGATCAAAGGGATCCTTTATTTATACACACCCGTGTGTACCGTTTTGTGGCTAGCTAGGTTTCCCTTGTAACGGAATGCTGCTTGGCATCGGTCGCATTTGTATGGCTTGTCACTGTGCACCTGAAGCATGTGGCGTTTTAAGACTTCTTCCTCTGTAAATTTGGAGTCACATTCATTACAAAAGTAGGTACCATTTTCTGTAGACAAAAAAAATAAATAAATCCAAATTACACATTACTTCTGAGAGTGTTCACTGAAATTTAAACACTGTGTCCAAATACGGTTCTTAGTTTTTACACAAGTGTAATTAGAAACGTTTATGGAATCAATAATACAATAGTAGGAGTGTAATGTTTGGCTGAATTCTTCCTCTAAACACTTGGTAAATGTAGATACATACATTAAATTACATAAATAATAAAAAAAAAGCACACCACACAACTCACCACAGCTGGAGTCGGAATACTCAGAGTGCAGCTCGGCCATCTCCTCGTTAAGGCGCGAGCCGGGAGTGTTGGGACAAACATCCGAGTGTTGTGGGGACTGCGAACCACAGGATGTGCACTTTAAGTGGCTCGTATAAAGTGAAGAGTGGCTGTCACCATTCCTCTGTGAACCCTCCAGACTTCTGCCAAAGGAATAAATGTGAGGTTTTACTTTCTTTTCTGTTTTTTGGGGCTTTTACAGACAGCCACTTCTGGCATCATCACATTCACACTTTCAGACAGTGGGCTTTGGCACTTCCTGGTTAAGGAGGGAAGTATTCATTGGGTGTGTTGGAAAACTGATTCTGGGATTGTAGAAAGGTCGTGAGGATGAAACGGTTTCTCGAAACACTGCTGGACACACAGTTAGTCCCAACTCTATTAATCCCGAATAATAGTACTGACTATTCTAACTTGTTAGTAAACTCATGTCTTCCTCTCAGTGAGCTACACTACATCATTTCACATGTGTGTTAAAGTGAGTAGATGCATCATTAGAAAGCTGATAAATGAAAAAGAGTGTGGTTTATAATGGCAATGGAAGATCTTTCATGCTTGGACTGACCGATTCGTATGGGTTCATGTACAGGCTTCAAAGCATGCCACTATATGTTAAAGTTAGCACACTTACCTGTTAATGATATTGTTGAGGCGGCTGGCTTGGGACACAGTGAAGTCATCTCCATGGTCGGTGATCTTTGTGCTGGCAGGCTGCATGTCTGGCTGCTCAGATTCAGATGACGGATGAAAAGCTAGCCTCTGTGGCGAGCGCATCTCAGGTTCATGAGTGCTGCTCTCTTCCTGTTTGGTGCTCTGATTAAGCACGATGAACTTGTATTTTTTCCAATTGCGAGCTTTCGGGTCCTGGGTACCCTTTGGAGTCGGCAGCTGAGATGTGTGAGTGAGTGCAGCGTTCTTGCTGCTGCTCGATTCTGTGGGTGAATTGGGCTGGCAGTCAGATTTTAATGGGCTTTGCGGGCTGCCAATCAGAGCCTTGCGCCCACTGGAGGCCATACCCACAGAATAGGGCTGCTGGCTCAGCTCATCTTCAGCCAAAGGAGTTTGCTCTTTGCCCACGTCTCTCTGATGCTCCTGGGCCAAGCTGGTGAGTCCATGCTTTCTAGAACTCGTGGACACAGACTGAGACAAGTCTTGCAGGTTCTCCCTTTTCATTTCATCGTTTCTCCCCAGCATCCTGGCGGAATAGGCATCAGAGTGGCATGAACTCGAGAGGCTGGCATTGGAGCTGCGTGCAAAGTCGTCGCCTGGCAGGCATGGTTTGTGTTGGAGGACGCCTCCTTTGGCAAAGTCAGGGAAAGAGCTTTTGGCGTCTGTCGGCTTACAGAAAGGGAACGGGAAAGCCTGCATTGGAAACTGACCATACACATGATAGGAGCTGCTGGGGGTGCTCACACTGTTAAATATGGGACCATAAGTCCTTCCATCACGGAAAGAGCCGGATCGTCCTGCCATGTTTTCCACAACTTCATGTGGCCTGTAACAGTGAACATCTTGAGGTAAAAGCAGAGGGCTGACCAGGAAATCCTCTCTGGGCAGTTTGATGGAGGAATCACTGCAAAAACAAACAAATTACCACTTTATATATATTTAATAAATCAGCAATAAGTATAATTATTATCAGAAACAGGGCTGGACACCAATAGCAATGGCTAGAACATTAAAGGCAATAGTGTTAAACACAATAATACTGATGGCATGTTTTCAAGCTACTACATACGTGAAATAGTGTTAAACCTATATTCAGATTCCTACCAAATTCACTGGAGACATACCTGGACTTAATGAATCTGTGGCAGGTGTCGACAACGTGGTCCATCTGCAGGTAGATGGCCGTGTTCATGATTGACATAATGTGGCTCTCTTTCAGCGTGAGACGGGAAGTGTACATGAACTCCAGGAGGACTGCAAAGCCTTCTGGGTCGACCTTCGGGTCTAGACTAATGACGTTCATGTTGCATTTTAAAGAGTCGGTGAATATTGAGTAGAAGAGTCCACTGTGGAAAATAAGTCAGATAAGCATGGTTTTAGAACAGAGCTCCCTTTACATCTTTTCTCTTTTTAAATTATTATTAATCACCATTAAAATGTTAAACAGACCCGAGACATAAATAGCTTTAGTATACCTGCATGCCATGAGGACAGTCTTGTGAGCCCGAAACTGCTGTCTGTTGACCAGAATGGTGACATCTGTGAGGATGTCTCTGCTGCGCAGCCGGTTCAGGTTGAGCAGGACGTCGCTGGCATGGCGTGTGAACTGGATGCAGCTGTCTGCTGCACAAGACATTTTGTCAAGATCTGTAATGAAACATCAAGCAGTGAGGTTCGGTGTCCCGTTTACACATGCACACTACGTAGTGGAAAGTGAAACAGTGAGGGAAGTGGGCTGGACAGTTCCTCATGAGGACATTGCACATGTACAATTAACATGAAGGTAATGTGTCGGACTTGAATGAACACAAAGTTTTACTTATCACTCCTATGAATGTTCCTTATAACTGTATAGAAAGGAACACAACACTTTTCATAATTTTGTACACAGACAAATGAATGCCATCACTGGAATCCATACGAGATCAAGGGGTCCATTGTGGGTGTAGAAACTAAGGGAACAAATATTACCCTACTCTTATTTTTCAGTCTTACATTTCTGATTTCAAAGTATTTGTTTAAATTTTTATCAACTAATAGTTTATACATATAAAAAAATGAGAAATGTATGACAGCGATTTATTGGCATTTGACATTTACGTTTGAAACTGTAGTCTCCAGGTGAGGCCACTGGGTGGCGGCAGAGACCAAATAAACAGGAACAGGTTGCCTCGGAGAAAACATTTTCTCAAGTGCAAAGGAGGACAGTATCATGTAATTGATTTCATGGTTATTTATAAGTATTTTGAAGGGAATATTTTCTCAGTTCTGCATTTTACAACTTAGGATCTGAATATAAACCTAAATGTGAGTTTAAACACTAAACAAACAGTTCTCAAATCCTTGAAAGAGACTTAGATTGAACTTTATTGAACTGAACTCATCAGTAACTTGGTCAAACTGTTACTGCTGACATTACTGACATGAAAACTGACATTTTAGTAAACACTCATTCTATGGAGTAGAACTGTAGGTTAAAGAGTGAGACATGTAATAGGAGGAGGCACTCTGAGGTAATCACTGCTTAAGACATTTCATGTATGCTTTGAAAGAACTTTCTCTTCAGTGTCCTAGCAACAAAGTCAAACTCCGAACACACACACACACAGAAGGGGGAGAGGGGGGCACACGTATATCTGAAATCAATTGATCTCTATTATGATCAAACCAACCTACAGAATTTCTCAAGTATTTCGAACATGCTGCATTGCAGATTTTGTCATACAAGTTTACACATACAGAAGCCCACAGGATTACTGACATATTGACCAACTACCAAACCACAAGATGAGCAGATCAAGCCAGCAGCCCATGTCTTCCAGCTAAACTAATCAATAATTCTAAAAAAAAAAAAGAAAAAAAAAAAAAGTACCTGTTGCATTAATAGCAGCATATCTTCACAGCCTGTCACCATCCACCACCACTTACCAGACAGTCTACCAGTTTGACCTGTTTTGGATTTATCAGTAAAGTGTGCAGGTACACTGATAAACATTCTACTATACAGCAGTACACCAACTTAATGTATCCACAGCTAATGCAAAACAACAACAAAAAATAAAAACACATAACCACATACTGATATGTTCAGAGCTTTATTCTCCAGACAAGCTGTATTTTACAGTTGTCCCGAATGCACAGCTGTAAAAGGTATATATAAACTCCTTTTTGCACATCTGCCTCCCCCTTCCTTAACTGCCTCATTCACTACTTTCTTTCAGTGTGTTAACGAGGATCTGCAGAGTCAAATTCCGTGCAAGAGAAATTCTTTTTGGCCGACAATAAAACTCTCAGATTTTTCCCCCGCCAGGGGCAATAAAAGAGAAAGTACATTGTAGATGGTCAAAACAGAACGCGACCACGCGTTACCATGGTTACCACATGCGGCATTCTATTTTGACGGGCCATTCAGTCTGCTAACATGCGGTTTGGTAAGCAGCCAAAACGAGGGATGAAGTCATACGGCGCTTTCAGTCCAAACCCACCGCGCAGTCTGTCCCAAAGCAGCACGCTCACTTTCTGTCTGTCTGAGGGTTTGCACAAGATGTCACTAAGTGTTTAATATTGATCTGACCGCTTAGTAACGAACCCATATCCATGACCTCAGGTCTGATCCCAGCCCTGGAGTACCCTCTGTTCTGCACATTTCAAAGTTTTATTTTTATCCACACAACCCCTTCACCCCACTCCTGCTTTTACACACTCACTTCAACTGGTAATTAGATAATTAATTAAATAAGGCGTGAGTAATCATTAAGATATACACCCCTGGATTCATTTATTCTCACACACACACACACACACAAGTTTAATACCTCACACCTTACAAATACTGAACCGGTTGGCATTCATATTTATTTATTCACTCATTCATGCATAAAATGTTTACACATTAGTTCAGAAACTGTGCACACAAATGCATGTTTACACCCATATGCATAGACTAGTTTTCCCACGCCGGTATTTATTTCCAAACTCAATAAATAAATAAAGTTTAGTGCCCTAGTGTTTGCACAACACAACCTGCAGGTTTGCTAGTTCTGCTCCAGAAATAGCAAGCATGTGCAGCGCTTTCACCAATACTGATTTATGGCCCTCGTGCTAAATGCCAAAGTCTAGTGCACGACCTGTTTGCAAACGATTTAGTCCCACGCTAATAACCACACATCCCCTTCAAAACAAACAAACAAACAAACAAACAAACATCTACATATGCATTTTGTCAGGATGCGGGGGGGGGGGGGGGAATCTAGATTCTCCAAGTGACAGTAGCAGAAACATGCAGACCGTGTTAATCGTACGAGCAGTTAAAGCGCGCGCGCTACTTAAACGCGTACAAGCCAATTATCTGATGGTGCAGCGCGCCAGAGCTGGAAGCGCGAGCCGTCTGGATTCCGACCAACTTAAACTTGGAAACAGTTGCGGAACAGCGCGAGCTGTCTAGTACCTCCGCTCTCTAACATAACACACTCCGTTAACTCTCCAAACATTTAGGGTTCTGTTTTAATACAGAATCACCTTTGGCAACAGGTTGAGCTAAACAGTTTTATACCGCGTGTTTACGGCGCGGAGCTGCTACAGTGGAGTAAAGCGCTGAAGCGCGCGCGCCGCGGCTGAGAGGAAGAGTGACAGCGCGCAGGTTAACCGCGTGAACGCGCACAGAGACCAAACTAGCAGCGAGAAGTAACGTTCGTTCCGGACAACACTGACAGCTCCGCGGTGAGAGGATAGTTATTTAACACAAAACAGATGGACGGGGGGGGTAAAACAGTCACCACGGGTGCATTGACTAAACACAAACAGGACAAGACAAGAATAACAGAACAACCGTCAAACTGTCTGAAAACACACCGCGAGAGACTCAAAACACACACAACCTTCATTCAAACAGCTAACAAACACGACCGAACACTCCTCCACCAGTATCCCCCGCGCCGTGTGGACAGCTCGGCCACTTTTAAGTTCAGACGTTTACTTCAGTGAGCTAATCCTCCTGCTCAAACACGCAGCGCGTCAACAGTTTCTCCATGTTCAAACACAAACGCACGCGCGCGCGCGCCCTCGCTCGCTCGCTCTCGAGCCGCAGCCCACGACACAGCGCGAGCAGCTCCAACCGTAACAGCGTCTCGTGCTGTCTGGCTGCCTGTCGGATCGGTCAAGGGCAAGTACCACTAAAGCGTCCCGTCAATACATTAACACTGCCCCGCACTTTAACTACTTTCACAAGAGTCCTGGCACTGAAACACAAAATAAAATTCAAGAAAAATATTGAGAGAGAGGGAAAAAAAACAATCTTTAACAAACACCTGAGCAGGGAACAGTAGCACAAAACAAGCGACACATTATAGACAGAGAGAGAGTAAAAAAAAAAAGAATAAAAAAAAAATCATCACCTGGTAGTGCTTTCCTAGAAACTTCTTGCATCACCACTTCTAAGAACCCCTGTTCTAAGAATCAGCAGAGCTCAATTCTCGGAATTTGAGCTTGTGACCGTACCATTTTTACAGGGCGGGGGTGTGCGTCATTTTAACACACACCTCTATTTCGTCAACCTGGACCCAAAGTTTTTACCCCTACAACAACATCAAGTGACTTAACTCTATTTAAGTAAAATCTGGGTTATAAATGTTCACAAAAAGCAGATTTCCCCCCTCTAAATTAGTAAGAGAAAGTGATTTGAAGTGCGTGTCGCTCCCTCTGACTTGGACTCTTCCAGACACAGACAGTCACGTGACAAAGGGGGAATTAAAAAAAAAGAAAGAAAACTGACAACGTAAGCCGTGAAGGCTACGTCCAAAGCCGCATACTACCCTACTAAGTAGTATATCACACGCCATGGAGACACGCTGTTTAGTACGGGAACGTAGCCGGCGTGTTTAAGCCCAGCCTCAAAATTCTCAGAACTAATTTGTTATTCCGAATCCATTCGCTGCTGCCGTGTTAAAACCTCAACAGCCTGAAAACACGTTCCCGAGTGTACACGGAGTTCCTATTCACACGGACCGTCTCTCTGCTCATGTTTATTTATCTCCTTTTCTTTTTTAAATTCTTTTGATAAACACCTTCCACGGTACGGACTGCTGCTTAACCCTGACCAGGGCTCTGTTAGTGGTTATTTTTGTTTTGTTTTGTTTAGTTTTTTGGATAAGCGGGGTTAGTCTAAAGGCATTATGGGTTTTTTTCCCGACACTTCTTGGATTTTGTTTATTATCCATTCCGTGTGGTGTCGGTGTCGGTGTCTCTTGCCTGCTTTTGTCGTTGTCGAGCTTTTATGTGTCAGAAACGTGCATGGCATTGCTGTAAGTAACAGGTTCATATCCTGGTGTACACGTTAAATATGTGCTTTAACATCAGTTTAGCATTTTCTTATTCTGTTATTAAGTACCAGTATTGCACTACAGCTTCACTCCTGTAGCAACTTTTATATCAACATTACCACCATGAACTAATTCTACCCTGTGTGAGGTCCTAGTATATGGAATGTCATTATTATTTACTGTGTTGGTTTAAGTCTTTAACATTATTTAAAATGACTGGGAATCCTTTCCTGCCTTGTGACCAAAGAAAGCACAGTCGTTAAGTAGTGTTCATTTCGTCTACACACACACACACACACACACACACACACACACACACACACACACACACACACACACATATATACACAAATACATATTATAGTATATAAAAGTTTTAAGTAGATGTGAAATACACCCATACATCAGCTCACCTACTGAATGTCATTAAACAAAGGAAAAAGTGAAGTGTAACCTGAACCAGTCCTAGTACCACTGAAGTGACACATAAAATAACACTTTATTAATCTACTGAGGGGGAAGTTTGGATGTTAACAGCTGTAAAAAGACAAAGAAGTATTGACCGAGATAGAATAGAGTCAGTATAATATACCCGAATGAATAAAATAGGAATAAGTGATAAGACATTACATGAGTAAACTGTACATGTAGTGCAAAAAGATAAAATAATGTGTAATACACGATGGAGCGGAACAGGTTCAAGTAACTGTGTGGTTTTGAGAATCGGCCCAACACTGAGCAGACATTTTGCTGTGATTTGACTCTAGGACAATAGTACGTCCTCACACACCCTGCGCTGACCACTCAGTAGTGACAGGTTAGTGCTGATAGTTTGGTGTGAATGTGTGAACGGTAGCAGCTGAAAATGCATGCAATAAAACTTTTAGGGCCGGAA
>JBCNYH010000006.1:12854313-12894720 GCA_039654325.1 Tandanus tandanus | reverse complement strand
ATATATGCATACACATGAGTGTGTGTGTGTGTGTGTGTGTGCAGCCACTTTCTCTGGCTTACTCCTTGACTCTGTGTGCACACTTTTGAGCATAAACCCTAGAAAAGTTACTTGAAAGCCACAGTCTGTCTCCCCAGGGTGACATTTTACTGCTCAAAGGTTGCTCTATGACAGCTCAGGAAATTGGATAGTGATTGTCACTTGTATTTCATACAAGTATCAACTTTGTCATAGAAGAAATTTTTGATGGGACACCTCTGTAAGTCGCTCTGGAGAAAAGCATCTACCAATTTCTGAAAATGTGAATGAAATATGAACAATAGATAGACACAGGAGAAAAATCTGACAGGTAGGGGATTTCATGATAACAATCAAATATGAATACATTATTCAGAATGAACAGATAATGAGTTCAATACAGATCCAAGTACTGCTATGAAAAAACTTTGGGGTTTTTTCTTAAAGGAGGCTTACTAAAAAAAAATTAAAATCACAGAGACTAGACGTGTGCATGAGGACCGAGATCCTGCATTTGTTTGTTTGTCTCTCTGAACGTTCTTTTTTTCTTTTTCTTTTTTGTGCTTTACAAATGTGGTATGAGGCAAATTATCTGTACCCACTGGATATGAGTAATCACACATTGTTTGGCTAAACTACTACTAGAAGTAATCACACATTCTGTTTGGATAAACTACTACTCAAATATTACTGCATATACCATTAGGAGCTATTTCACTGCAGGGTCAAAAAACAGAAGCAGTGGAAAGTAGTGCTATGCTAACTGCTAATGCTAGCCAGTTGGCTCTTTTGTTTATTCTAGACTTATTCCATGAAAAGCAACAAAATTTAGGATGAAAAGATTTGATGGTAGGAACACTCACTCACTCACTAATTTGCCAAACCACCTAATCCCGGGTTGCAGGGAGGCTGGGTGAAGGTGAGGTGCCCCCTGAACAGCTTGCCAGACCATTGCAGGGCCAGCACCCAACACACACACACACACAAAACCATTCACCCTTACAATTTGAAACAGCTAATTAGCCTAATGTGCATGTTTTTGGAATGTGGAAGGAAACTGGTGTAACCAGAGGAAACCCACACAAGCACGGGGAGAACATGCAAACTCCACACAGAAATGCCTAAGCATGGGACTCGAACCCAGGACCTTCTTGCTGTGAGGCAGATGTGCTAACCATTACGCCACTATGCTGCCCATGGTAAGAACATATTTTTTATTTTTAATAATTAGTCGTTTTTCACCAAACGCAACTTTATCAGCCTGCCCTCAGCAACACTTGTTGCCCGTGACCGGGTGAGAGGCTATCGAAACCAATGTGCGGCGACCAGAATACAGTGAGCACGGACAGAATAAAATTGTTATTTTACTTGCTATCGGCATATATACTGATAACAACTCAAGCTCAAATAATCATTGAAGGTCTTGGAAGAATATACAGTACAAAAAAACAATAAGTGCATTTAAAAAAATTATCAATAAGCAAGATATTTCACAAAAAAAAATTTAAAGATTGGAATAAGCATACAAAACTATATACTCTATAGCAAACAAATATAATGCTGTTTGTTAAATGTGAGTGTTGATGGTTACTGACCAAGTCCACATCCTTTGAGCACAGGAACTAAAAGCAGCAATATCAATTTTCTTTGTAATAGGAAACCACAAGGGCGCAGCCATGCATTTAAAATTTTGTTATCTTTCATGCTCAATGCTATATACAGAGCTGCTACATCATTAAATAAATAAAATAAATAAATAAACAAGGCTTGATAAAAAGTTATCCTATAAATGCTCCAGGTAGCATATGACCTCTTTCCATGTGGCATCAATTCTATTTATCAAACAGTGAAGCCAATACACATGTTCTGCATGAAATTGCAATGTCACATGACTCAATACAAATGAAAGGTCATGAAGGTTAAAGAGATACCACAATTGATTTTAGAGAACATTGCTTTCTGTCTGAATATATTCCTTATACTATATTGTAGCAACTTTCATGTTTGAGACACTGAAGACAGGTGACAGTTTGCTCTGTTTTTGTTTTGTTTTGTTTTTTTCACTTTTCCAGTCCAACTTAATTTAGACTAGACATTTTTCGGTTGCCTTTTTATTTCTGTTGTCTCACTCTGAGACACACACACTTGCTTGCAGCATTTTTGCTTATCAGCTTTGCATTCACTAACACAAGTTTGTAGGTTATGTTGAATCGACTTTAAGCAAGTCTTTTTTAAAGATAGTGGGCAGAAGTGTGCTTATTGCAATCTTGCTTGAACAATTGACTAAAAGGTCTGATTTGTCACCCCCCTACTACTGTTTACAACCTTTGCAAATGGCAAAACTGTTCGTAGCAGAAAATGTGTTCAGTAGGGCAAACTCTCATTAACTTCACGGATGCTTATGAATTTGTGAATTGGTGCAGGTAATTACACACAGGTGAAACTCATCAACATGTTTCCTGCTGGTTCGACTCCACTCTGCCTCCAAATGGGCGTTTGATAGCCATTTTATTGCATGAGTATTGCGAAATTGAGTAAATATATCTTAAATTGTCCAAGCAGAGTAGACAGACAGCACCTTTAGCACTCAGAAATCTTTCCGGTGACGATGTATGAACATGAATTCCCGGACCGGGGGTGAGCAAGATATGTATTGTATTCATACTGTAGTGACAATAACTGTGCTGTTCTTGAGTACAATAGCAACTTATCAAATGGAAGAAACACCAGGAAATATAAATCCCAATGAAGATAAACATTTCTTTGTTTGTTTTAAAAAGAACGTGAAGGAGACTGGTGTGTTTAGCTGGCCAGACCCTGACAGATCCTCTGAGCATCACCGTACAGACAACAGTTTTCAAAACGAGCAAATTAGATTTTGTTTGTTCTTGTGCAGTGATCATTTTGATATGACTATGTTAAACCCTGACAGTGTTATTCAGTGGATGATGACGATGACAAAAAGATGGAAATTGGCAGAGGGTGCTATTCCGTCCACTTCTCTTCTGGCTTAAACTACTTCAGTTTAAATGTATTGTTCTGTACAAACCACAAAAATTATTCTGATGAATGTTTGTCAAAAACTAAACTGTTTTATCCGGACCTAGCTTTAGCCTACCTGGACTCATTATTAAATAGAATGAAGGTTTTAAACCCTCACTACATAATGCTACAATTGGTATAAACTAACTTTTGTGTTAAGTGCTGGGCTGTAAGTGCGATAATAGAAATGCAAACAGGTTTTCAGCTCAAGAATTAATGCCCCAGGCCACAAGCACAATAGAGAGAATAGTGGCTAATTTGAATTTGATCTGTCACCCTCTGGACAATCACTGTCAGATTTTGGAATAACTTTTAACATCAGATGTGATAAGATGTGATGTGATTTTGTCAGTAAACAAAAGTTTGTCACGCAGCACTGCGTATTACCAATCATTAGTTTACTGTGCATCAAACTTGCTATCATCATGCCTGTCAGCCATGACCGATTTCTTTGGAGGTATCCTCATTGGTTTGACTTCATATTCTAGCTCAAACTACTATGGCTCATTTCTTCCAGCTTGCTGTTCAGGCACCTCAGATTCTTCACTGTCCTACTCAAAATATTTGAAATCGCATAGCTTTTCAGAAATGTCAGAAACTGACGAATTTGAGCTGAATGTTGACATCTTCATATGTATGGCTACGTACATCCAGCTCAGTGTGCGAAGGGAGATTCCTGTTCACATGTCATCTGTCATCTGACTAGTCAGTCACTTTCACTGATAAGACACTGACAGCTGCACTGTGAGGCCAGTATAAAAAGCATTTTTTTAATGGACATAATTTTTATTTTTTTATTTTTTTTATGGAATGTAAAATTAGGTTGATAATACACACACATAAAGATGCAGTGGGAGGATTTCTACTGATATAAATCAAGTTAGGCTACTCATTATGATAACTCTTTAAGGCTGAGGAATACATACACAGAGACTTGCACATATATCAGAGAAGAAAGATATTATTTCTATGGGATGTATTTTCGAAACCATATAAAAAGGTCACTGAAATCCTTCTGGCTGTGTGCATCTGAGTATAAACATCTCAGGTCCCAGCTGCAGTGTTATCTGTCTTGAGTTCAGAGAACACTGTGACCTCTTCCTGTTTAGCTGATTGTGGGATTAACTTTTCTCACACAGCCAACTTTTTCACTAACTGTGGAAGTAACTGCTCACTGTGAGTAGGTATGATGGAATGATAAAACACTTATTGGAATGTGTAATTACCTACAGCAGACCAAGTCCAACCTTGAGACAAAATGGCTTTCAAAGTCATTAAACATATAAGATAAGACTTGTATGTCATACACTGAGATACCAGGGGGATGTTTAAACAAGTATTGTATACACTGTATTCTACACGCTGTTCATCAAAGGTTTTTAAATACTAGGGTTTTTTTTGTTTGTTTACATTATTTTATGACTATATTGAAATAAAACTCAACGAGGCATGGTGTAAACAAATGGAAACATAGCGAAACTATGGTGTGACTACGTCAACACTTCAAAGTTGATTTTTACAACAAAGTTAATTACTACATTTCAAAGTGGCACAGTGGCATAGTGTCTGGGTTTGAGACCAGGCCTTGGGTGATTCTGTGTGGAGTCTGCATGTTCTCCCTGTTCTTGCATGGGTTTTCTCTGGGTCTTTCAGTTTCCTCCCACAGTCCAAAACATGCACATTAGGCTAACTGTGACCCTTGTAGGATTAAGTGGTTTGGCAAATGAGCCCGTGAGTGACTGTATGAGAGGAATGTGCCAACAATTACACTTTTTTGTATTTATTTCAAGTTTTGTATGTATTAAAGAATATACGTTATCATTTATATCCATATATAGTTAGGGTAATGCAGTCGACTGTTAATAAAAACAAGTTAGTTCCTGTTATTATTTACACCCTAGGAGCTAGTAATACTCATTCCCCTCTCAGCCTCTGCTTTTTTTTTTTTTAAGTTGATGAGACAGGGAAAAAAAACACAGCTTGTCATGTGATGAGAAGCCAAATCACCTCTGTCCTAAATCCAGAATGGCCTGTCATGTTTGATTCAATACCCGATTTATTTTTAATTCATTATTAATTCATTACTTACATTTTTCTGATTGGATTTGATCTTGGTTGTAGTCATTTCTAATGTTTCTCTATTTATCAAACACAATCTATTCTGTTATATTTAGTGTCTAGTCAACACTGATCATTCCTGTTTTCCTTTTATCTACTGTATCTTGTTTAGATATACATGTTGTCACCACAAATCAAATAACATTCATCTTGCCATAGATGTAGGAGCGTTTCAGCTGTAAATAATTTAAACTTTAGCATTATTTTTGTCATAACTCTGGAAAACCCAGTTCAAACATTTTAATCCACAGTGATGTTGTCTCAAGTCTACATTGATTGAGTGTGCAATACGTCAGCAGTACTGTAAGTGATGGACATTTTTTGCTAGCTCGCGTTTTAGCAGTCTGAAAGCTGTTTTTATACTGTACATTTTTCAACCTGATTTTGCTGTCACAGACAAAAATTGCACAATAAAAAATCCATTCGTCTTGAGTTAAGCTTGGTGGTCTTAGATTGCATAATGGTGCAGCAGCAAACGTAGTGCCATATTTAACATAGATGCCACAATCTCACACACTGGACACCATTAGAACTACTGTCTAAAATCAACCAGAAGTAAAGCATAGGATGACACAAAACACAAGCTAACACTACACATACCGGAGTTGCACAGTAGAATGTCATCATGCTGAATTTGGACTGGACAATATATCAAAAAAGTATAGCAGTATGACCAGTCATGTCTACCAACTGAATACTGTCGGTATCTAGATTTATCAGGAATGTCAACTGTCCTTCAGAGCAGAGTTTTACCCCATGAATTACATCAGTGAGGAGTCTGTATAACGTAGCTTGGTACTAGCTTATAAAATGTTTGGCCTATTATAGGTAGAACATGGTACTCTCTGCAAAAGTGAGAGGGAGGAGCAGACACAGGGTCATGGGTAAAAACAAAACAGGACTTTATTAACCCAAAACTTGACTAAACAGCAGAAAAAAACAACCAAACAGAAAACAAGGCCAAAACACTGAGAACTGGCGGGCACTTATAGAATGCAAGGTCTGCAACACAGCATGAACAATGTAGAAAATAGGCCTTATATATTCTATAGATTGTTGACGTGACCAAATTAGCAGAAAAAACTCTTGTTTAAAAGATTTATGAGATAGGTGGGGTTTGACTCAAGGTCAAAGGTGACTGTCTCACTTGAAAGTCCATATATGATTTTCTATTAGTGTTCCATGGTAATGGAACTATTGGCACTTGTTTTAGGTTTATAAGCACTCAAATACAAGGTCACTTAAGGCCAAAGGGCATTATGCCATTTTAAAGTGTATATGGTTTCACATCTGTCTCTCATTCCATCTATGGGTCTATCTCACTGTTTTTCTCAGTTATAAGCAATTTAAATTTTAATATGGGAAATGTCTATCTTCAAACCTTTGTGACCTTGCTCTGACCTTCCAATCTGATCACGACATTCCAAATTGAAAACATCTCTGAGACTCTGGTAGGGTGGTATCCCTACCAAGCTGGGTAAAAATCTTTGCATGGGTGTGGTCAGGATTCATTGACAGACACACTGACAAACAAAAAACCCAACACTAGTTTTGTGACAGAGGTAAATAATAGCAAAGCAAATACCAAGAGAACAAACACAGTGCATCACTGGAGCTCATGAATGAGCACGTGTGCCATGTAGGTCTAAATGTGGACACACTGTACTTACACAACACATCTACATCTTGACATAGAGTTAAGGTTTGTGTTGGGATTGGGCTTTTTAGTCTGTGTTCACTCATGGGGTCTGTCATTTAGTAAACTGGGTGTGTCTTGTGGTCTGTGAGACTGTAGATAGACCCTTGTGCCCTGTATTGGGATCACTGCCCAATTATGACAGTCTGACGAGCCAAAACTAGCCACAGGTGTGCACAGGAGCGAATGAGCAAGACCCCCTGGCTCCCGGTTTTTTGTACACATACAGTCCATATATACTAATATATCCTTTTTTCGTTGAGAAAAAAATACTCTTATAGAGAGTTAAAGAGATGCCGTTACACAGCTCTTGGACCTGCTCATGCGTGGGCACTGAGCTCACTCATGTCCATCATGATATGAGAAATAAACTGTAAAAATCTTGTTTTAGTGTGCTGTTATTGCTTATGTTCCGGCCATTTATACATCTCAGGCTTGGTTGATGTCATAGTCCCCTTTACGTTCCATTTCGGGGATTATTCAGCAACACCCACTGCACCTTCGCTGCATAATTTTGTTAATTTTCCTGAGATAGCAGGCCAGATCTCACCATTCCTGTGTAGTATATAGAATACAGTGTAAATACTATATAAAGTGATAAATATAATTATCGTGAAAATGTCAAAATATCACAATATAATTTTTAGATCATATTGCCTAGCCCTATGCCATAGGTCAGTTGTCAGATGATCTTCTTTATATGAAGAACATATCACTGCACATTTTGCTATAGAATTTGGCCAAGAATTTATTAGGATATTGCATACTCTATGACAAATCAAAAGGCAGCGGTAATTACACTGTCTAAATCAGCTATGTAGATAGTGACTACCAGTTTTTTTTCAGTGCAGATAGTATCATAAAGGTGTTATGGTGTACTGTGATCATTTTGTTCCCTGGAAAGGTTCCCTTCATTAAGGAAGACATGACAATTTCAGATTTTTTTTAATAGCCTTAGCATAATTGTATTCTAAAAAAACATGGTTTACAGATATGCACAAACTACTTATCAACTCACTGCTATTGTGGGAACATAATTGTCTGTCTGGTGAGAACAAAAGAAGCAAACAGAAGAAAACATTCACCTTTCTCATTTCTTGTCTTTTCTCGTCTTACATACCATCACATTCAAAAATACATTGTGTTTTTTAATCTTCCTCCAGTAGGGTCAGGCCCCTGTCAGAAAAATTACCTGCTGATCTGTTTCTCTGTTAGTGTGTTTATTCTTCTTATCTTATCTCATCTTGTACTTTTAGAAGATGATGTTCACTTTAAAATATATTTGAATTTGCTTCAGAACAACAACTTGCCGCTGTACAGAATTTATTCGCAAGGCATCAAGCAAATCATCACAAGGAACAAAATTTAACATCTAAATGCAAAGAGCTCGAAACCAACATCCAACGACAACGACTCCAAGTCTCCAGACCACGTTAAGCACTTACTTCTGCTGTCTGCCAATTTCAAAAGCTATGGCCTTAGGCACGGATTGTCTGCATTTTTGATCCTGATGAATATTTACATGCCTAAACACACAAATTAGAATTCATTAGCGTAATCTTGCGTCTAGATCTAAATGTGGAGTTGTTTGATTAGTTGCTTAAGGACATGGGTTTTTGTGCTCGGCTTGTGCACCCTTCCACCTTTTCTCTTGCTGTCTTTTCATGTCGGTGTCTGGAAAATTATAGGCTGCAATATAATAAATTCCATTTCTTTTTGGGTTCACAATGGATTTTTTTTTATATAACCTGAAGTAGTGTATGCCACTTATGTCAAAAAATAAAAGCTTTTTGACCTGTTGTTAGGTCTTTGACCTAGTCCATCATTCACTGCTTTTTGACACAATTAAAAAAATAAATAAATAAAAAAAATAAAAAATTTAAGCACATTTCAGCAATTTTTCTTTAAAAAACAAGTGATATATCTTTTATAGTCCCACTTTTACTGACAGAATTAGCCTGAAATTAAATTAAAACTGGACTTATTTTACTGTACAGTTTATATAAGATATAAGCACTTAATTAATGTATGGGGAAATGTTCTGTGTGGTAGCATAATAACTATTTATGTGAATTGTATACATGGTTTCTGATTCTGAGCGTAAATTAGAGCAAAACACAGAACATTATTAAACTGTCAGTATGAAGCTGTGCTATCTTCTCTTCACAGTTACTCGAGGTCAATTTCGAGCTAGAGAGGAAGTGGTATGGAGAGAAGCGAGTGTCGCTCACAGCGCAGCGCATGTACAACAGGATATCCGACCATCAAGACGTTAGCCTCATGTTTAGAAATGATAATAAAAGAGGGGAATGACCCAAGAGATTCATGTTTTATCATTTAATTAATTTTACATCTTTTTGAGCTTGTAAAATTACAATTAAATATATTCATGTTTGCTTTTCTGCCCTTAGTTTTTGAGGGGTAATCTTTAAAGTCTATGCCGAGCAAACCAGCTCTTAAAATACAGTATTATAATGTGACTAGCACAAGGTGATAAAAGCCACCAAGTGTTTACACTATGTTTCCTATTGCTTACTCACCTTTGACGTGCCTTCCTGTAACCGTCCTACTTGACAGACTGCAACTGTTTGCTGTAGAAAAAGAGAAAGAAATCATTTAATTGCTGTTTGATTGATGGCTGGAGAGAAGGCTTAATGCCGTGACGAGGGTAAATTGTTTTCATGTGGGTTTAAGGGTGTCGTTTTGATCAGCCTTCTGAGCGCATGAGAGGGCAATGGGGAAACTGAAGAGGCACCACTCACAGGGAAAATTAGAAAATTGCCAGTAAGCAAAGTTGCAAATAAGCTGTCACACAGTACAAATGAGATTACCTTTTCACCGTGCCCTGGAATCTGAATGCATGGGGGGATACAGAGCAAGCTATGGCAAAACAAGCATGATTGCCTGATTTATCTGCCTTCTTTATCGTGGTGTTCTTATTGCAGTTTTTCCACACAGCATGTACAAAGCAGTTGCCAAAGCTCTTGGAGTGAGAGTTAATCAGGTGTCAACAATGTCTAAAGTGAGGCAGCACCTTGCTTTAAGCCAAATCTGCATCTTAATAGCCCCTATTTGTTGCTGTTGTGTGATTCAGGCTCATTTTCTCCAAATGTGGGGGTTTGTTTTGACTAACTAGCAGATGTATTTTATTAGACTGTTAGTCTCTTAGAGATGGTTTTGTAGCTCTGAAGTTGTGTAACTGTCATGTCAGTAGTGATGTTACAGGGGCTTGCGTAAATATTCACCCTCTTGAACTTTTCCACATGCTATAGTGTTATACACTGGAAATGAAATGAGCAGTTGCTATCAAAAATCACACAAGAATGCCAATGTGTGCAATTAGTCTGTCTTGTGATTTCAGAACAAACACACCTATATCTGGAAGGCCCCAGAGTATTTTAGAAAACGTACTCAAAGAGGCAGCATCATAAAGACCTCTGGTCCATTCTCACTAAAGATCGCAAGGCTAGGAAAGTGATCAAAACCAGACTATCCATCAAGACACAATGGAGGGAAAGTGATGCAAACCAAAAAGAAAAAAAGAAAAAAAAATAATGCCTGGAGAATGCCAAAGTCAAACTGCCATGCTTCAAGCTGAAGCCACAGGAAATAGTTGGGAACCTTCACTGTCACTGGCACCCCCATGACGATGGTCAAGGGACTGGTGAGGATAATTAATACATACTATGAAATATAAACATCCAAATAGCTGCCAGCAGCTAATATTATCTCACGAATTATTGTGCATATGTGGTTGGTTTTTTCATTATTAAATCTACTTCATGTTTTAAATCTTGAACACTTGTATGTCAATCAGCCATAACTTTAAAACCACTGTGAGGTAAGGTGAATAACACCTATCTCATTACAATGGGTTGGCACAGTGGTGTAGTGGTTAGCAGATCCGCATCACAGAAAGAAGGTCCTGGGTTCGAGTCCCGGGCTCAAGCATTTCTGTGTGGAGGCTGCATGTTCTCCCTGTGCTATTGTGGGTTTCCTCTGTGCATTCTGGTTTCCTCCCATAGTCCAAAGACATGTATATCAGGCTATTTGGCTATTCCAAATTGCCCCCAGATGTGAATGTAAGTCTGAATGGTTGTGTATGTGTGTGTGTTGCTCCCATGAGGGTCTGGTGAGCTGTTCACTTTGCCCAGTGTCGGCCGAGATAAGCTGCAGCCATGCAGCCAAGCAGATTCATGGGTACCGATGGTTCACTAAGTACCCATGAAGGCTATAGTCTATGTGGTCTGATCCTACTGAAGAGCACAAATTGCTGATAAACTTAATGCTGGTTATGATAGAAAGGTGTCAGAACACATATAGCAGATTTCTGCATATGAGGCTGTGCAGCTGCAGACCAGTCAGAGTGCACATGCTTGACCCCTATCCGCCACAGAAGGTACCTACAATGGGTATGGGAGTATCAAAACTGGACCATGGAGCAATGGAAGAAGGTGGACTGGTCTCGACTGTTTATTATTATTATTTTTTAACATTATAGGTGCATTTTCATTTGTTCCATGGGGAAGAGATGGCAACATGCAAAGGACTACGCAAAGAAGACAAGCCACCTGAAGCATTGTGATGTTCTGATTTTGTACCATAAGCTTCATATCTGATACTTGCTTGTAATTAAAAACTTCCCACACCTTTTTGTTGCATCCCATGAGCTCCCAGTTGCATTGTATTGGACAGTGGGTCACATTAAGCATTTAGCTACATTCCTAATAGGTAAGAATAATAACAGCACCTATCTTCCTCTTACTGACTCTGTTTGGAGCACATTAAACCACATGATAACAAGGTTGATCACTGAATTCAGGACAACATGCATATAATGTCTTTGACCTATCATATGGGCCTTTTTTTTAGCTTTAGTGATAGAAACTGACCATTCATTCATTCAATTGCCGAACTGCTTAATCCTACTAGGGTTGCAGGGAGACCGGTGCCTATCCCAGCCGAATCTGGGTGAAGGTAGGATATACCCTGAACAGCTCACTGGTCTATCGCAGGGCCAACACACACACACATAGCTATTCACACTCACACCTAGGGGCAATTTAGAACAGCCAGTAAGCCTAATGTGCATGTCTTTGGACTGTGGGAGAAAACTGGCATACCCGGATGAAACTCACACACGCACGTGAGAACAAACTCCACACAGAAATGTCCTCGCTGAGCCCAGGACCTAGAAAATAAGCATGATAAGGCTAAAAGAGAAGACAGACTATTAAAAACATGTCCTTGTTTGTAAGAAAATGAGTTCAGTTTCCAAATGTTCAAGTTCTCCTGAGAGTATGACGAGACCTTTATGTGTTTGGATCCTTTTATCTTGCAATTGAAGGTTTTCTAATGATTGTGGTCTTTATTTTATATATTCGTAAGAACTGTTTTTCTTGGTTACGGTCACTGGGAATGAGTGATATGATGGAGGAAATCTCTTGTCAGATATCCAGATAGGGAGTGCAGTTAAAGTGCAGTTATGATCTTTGCATTGAGAACAGAAACATGCAAAGATTATGCAAATAGCAAAGTGTGGCTCAGTGCTATCTGAACGGAGCAATCCCCATTTAAAAAGGTGTTGGTTGGAAAAAACAAAACAAAAGATGAATGACATGGGTGGATGGAAAGTGACTGTCTAATAGATCAGAGTTTAAATAAAATTAATTTGTAACAGATTTCTAGATTCTTTAAAAAATATTTATGGACCATAGGGTTATATATGACATCTAATAAAGAACACTTCCCTCAAACTAAACACTTTCTTTCATCTCAGTATGATTTTTTTTTTCACTTTTTTCACTCATTAAGTACTAAAATCCTGTTTTTTTGTACTTTATTTAAATACACATTTACTGAGTGATCTATACAAAGTCCATCATAAAGTACTCTTTATATTAGCTTTTTACTATCATAAAAAATCCAGCTTTGTCATATCTACATGAGTTCTCCTTTTTTTTAAAAATTTATTAAAAATGACACAGATATTGCTGTTGAAAAAAGAATTACGAAGCTACATATAAATAATCAAGGGTTGCCAGATTGTGCCACCAAACTTTTGCATTGAAGCCAAACACAGCAACCCAAATTTCCACTTATTACTTCATTAGTAAATATGCACTTGCTTTACATCTTTGTTTATATTACTTGATGAAGTACCAGACTTTCATTCATCTTCAGTTAATCTTTATCCTGGACAGGGTCATAATGGTTCCAGTTCATTCAGGATCAATGGAATGAATCAGGGGCAGTGGTGGCCTGGTGGTGAGGTGCTGGATTACTGATCCCAAGGTCAGGGGTTCAACGGGATGTCACTACTGTCCCCCCAGTGCAGCTAACTGGGTTATCAAAGGCCGGCCATGTCTCCCACTGTTTATGGTGAGAGGCATGTAAAAGAACCATTGCTGATTTTTGTCAAGAGTAGGCTGCATAGCCGTCAGCGTGTTTCTGCCCTGCGATGGCCTGGCGAGCTGTCTGGGGTGTACTCTGCTCTCGCCCAGAGTCGGCTGAGATGGTCACCAGCCTCCCCGCGACCCTAATTAGGATTAAGCGGTTCAGAAAATGAATGAATGAATGAATGGAATGAATCAAATCCCGAATGGGATGCCGGTCCACCGTGTACATGCACCATGCACACACACATTCACACATGACCTGGAGAAAACAGACACCGAGACAGGTAGGCTGTTCATTCTGAAACGCATTATCATACTAGGGCCACAGGAAGGCTGAAGCATATCTTAGCTGACTCTGGGTGAAAGTTAGCTCGCCAATCCATTGCAGGGCCAACACACGTCCCCTCTCACTCACACCCAGGGGACAGCCGATTAGCCTAATGTGAGGAAGGAAACCGGAGTACCTGGAGGAAACCTTCACAAACATAGAAAAAACATGCAATCACCACAAAAAAACACCCTGATTGAGCTCTGAACCTTCTTGCTGTGAGGCAGACATGCTAACCACTATGCCACCCTAAGTAGGATATATTGTATGAATCTCCACAGCCACAGATTCAAGGTATCCTTGAGCTCTTATTTTGCAATACAACCCAGCAGTGCAAAAAGAAAAAATAACGCGTAAAATGGACAGAAGCAGGTAAAGTTTTCCAAAGTCTCTGTGGTACCCATGGTTCTCCGTCTCCCATCGTCCCATCCTGGTGTTTTCTCACCCCTGCATGAAGTTATTTTATTATCAACTTTTTGCACTGGCATTTTTTCTGCATGACAGCATCTAGAGCACACCACTCCTTTAGAATTGTACACATGGATATTGAAGTGTGTGTGTGTGTGTGTGTGTGTGTGTGTGTTTGCACAATCGCACTGCCATGCTTATGAGGAACTGATTATTGCTGCTCAGTTATTACAGACCACACACTGCCTTACATGGGCAACTTCACTGGGGCTGGAATTTGCTCCTCTGACGTCACTGCCTGTTCCTCTCCCAGATTTGGGAAAGAAAAAAAAGTTGTTTCACTTTAAGTGGGATCTGAAACCCAGATTTCATAGAAAGCGAGGTAAGAGAAAGACTGCACAAAGGGACCGAGGGCTTTTTTCTCCCCCCATCTTCCTATGTGTTTATTATACCCTGCTGAGAATGTCACTTTGTTTCTGTCTGTGCATGAATCGTTCAGTTGAACCGAATCGGAACCGCGTTGTGTTGCTGTGCGTGAAAAGGTGAACGGGAAGGATTGAAAATGGAGGGCGTGATCTTTTTTGCACGGGATAGGAGGGTATTCTTTTAGCTCTTGCCTCAAAACGGCAACGTTTTACACATTTCGGCAGGGAAGCGTCGCTTTTACTGTGTGTGAGATCACTCGGTACAGTGTCGGGGGAGAAGCCGGAGTCGCCTCGCTGTCCATATGGAGCCTTTACTCCGATTAAAAGTCGCAAACAATGCGGAAGTGGAACAGCACTGCAGATTATAGAGACGTGTCTGGTTCATAGCGATGCTCTTTTTCATAACCGAGTCTTTCATTCATTCACTGTTTTCTTTAAGCATTTTCATTTTCGGGACCTTTTTGTGCAATAAGGCATTCCAGTCTTTGCTCATTTCATGCGGGACAGGGATGTAGTTTGTTTGTTTGTGTTGTAGCGGTTTCGCTGTAATAAACAGTTTTAACAGATCAGTGATGCTTTTAATTCAACTCCTAAGTGATGATTAATATGTAGTGTGTATATATACACCTCCAGCTAAACCTTTAAATAAACAATGAGTTATTAAGGAGCAATTCAGCTTCTCCAAAACGTCAGCTAAATGCTAATGTTATTAGCTAACACCGAGTCAGAGCTTCAACTCAGCTGCAGTTGTGAACTAGCCACAAGAGAGTTTTCTGCTGTTTCTAAGCTGTTTGTTTGTCCATATCTTGTGACACTTAGACTTTTTATGCTTTTAAAATGTTCATGGAGCATCTCATAGGTCCAGTTTTATGTCATGGTTTAACTTTAACCTGCAACCACAGTCATATCAGTTACCTAATTTTAGTTGACTGGATGCTACTCTGTCACTTAAAGGAAAAATCCCCTTGCATATTCCTCTTCTTTTTTTAAACATCTTTTTACCACTTCTTTGTCGGGTTGATGTGGCTAGATTGGGCTGACAGGGTTAATGGCATCGCTGAATGGCCCAACAGTGGCATCTGGGCAGTGCGGGGGCTCGAACTGCTAATCTTCCAATTAATACCCCATAGACTTGAATTTTTCTCCCCTAATTTAGTCATAGCCAGGTCCCACTCATCAAGTCTAGCCTCCCTGTCACATGACCACCACCAACCAGGAATGGGAGAGAGCAAGCATGTGCCACCTTGGTGACACGTGATGCTAGCTGCCCTCATCTTTATGAACTGCTGCACATGGACATTCATGCTTTTATATCCTAACACACTTGGAGGAAAAGCACTTGCTGCCTCTTTGTATGCATGAGATGATCGCTTTAAGTGACAGGGAGGTGAGCGTATACCATCCGTCCCTCCCGTCAGAGCTTGGCCAGTTAGCTCCTATGGACCCCCAGCCTTGTATGGTTGCATGCATCAGTTTGGATTTGAGCTCACTATCTACAGGATGGTGGCAGCCCACCTTGTCAATGCGCCACTCAGGAGCCCAGGACTTGCATCTTAATCCTTATAGTTAATAGCTGATCTTCAGGGACATCAGAGATGTATTTTCATGTTTACTTTTAAAGGTTAAACCTCTTTTTGTTGACATGCTGGCCCATTTTCACTTTGCTTAATGCTTCATACAATGTCATCTGTGGGATTTAGCCCCAATATGTTATCTGTGGGATTTAGCCCCTGCTATACCTCTACCAGGTGTCGTAGTGGTTAGCACATCTGCCTCACATCAAGAACTGGGTCTGACTCCGTGGCCTGGCGTGGGTGTTTCTGTGTGGCGTTTGCATATTCTTTCTGTGTTTACATGGTACTCTGGTTTTCTCACACAGCTCAAAGACATGCGCTTTAGGCTAATTTGCTGTTCCAAATTGGCCCTAAATATGAGTGTAAGCGTGAATGATTGTGTGTTGGCCCTGGGATGGACTGGTCAGCTGATCAGGGTATATCCTGCCTTTGCCCAGAGTCATCTGAGAGAGTCTTCAGCCTCCCCCTGACCCTAGTAGGATAACGCTGTTTGGCACATGAATGAATATACCTAAAGAGAATGTTACAGCAGGGCTTTAGTCCATTAGGCTGTGTAACACTCTCACCTTCTCTATACAGTGTGTGGTGTGCTTCAACTTTCACACGAATATTACTATGAGCAACGGGTATAAGGGTGTGGCATTTGCTGCAGGGGTCCCCTTTGAACAACTGTAATCAACAATTCAAAGAAAAACTGTAATTCAAAGAGTCTTACTATTAGACATACACTGTCCTTAAAACACCTAAAACATGGGCTTGTGTCCACTTGTTGTAAATGGTCAAGTGGACATCTGCTTTATTGCCAGTCCTGCTCTTGTAGGGGAAGGGGCAACAGGGTTGGCAAAATTTTGCATTACGCTACCACCACCAAGACCGTCATGCTCTAGATTACTAAGTGGCCAAGCTGAATCTCTTGTGTAACAGTGTTGTACACCAGCAATGCATTCTGGAACTTTGAATCAAATGTTTACTGTCCCCAGTGGAAACTATTGAGTGAGCAAAGAAGGTCTGCACTTTTGTTTTTCAGCACTAATGGCAATTTCCCCCCCTCCTAATAAACCCCATGGTAATATCCCCTGTGACACTGGTGCATAATGTGTCAACGAGCCCAACCATGCCAACTAACAAATGAGAACTGGAATTACTAAGCACACTGCAAATGTTTCAGTATAAGTATGCTTTAGGGTGGAGTTGGTTTATTTGTAAGAATTTTTTTTTTTCATTTTTGCTGCATGAGGACACAGGAAGATGTAGGTGCTGATGGTTGAGATCATATGAGTCACACTAACCCACTGACATTTTATTCACATATCTAATTTCTCTCTTCCCTAGCTGTTGTGGTTACCATTTATGCGATGTTGCATGCTTTGATCAGGCTTTTATAATATTGCAAGGTTGATCAACTTTCTGAATGTCTCTTTAGATATACATTAGTTCTATGGTTCTCATACCTTTTTTGGATTATTGGGTAAAGATTAAGGAAGAAGGGTGTAGTTTATCATTCATTTGACCAGGACAGTGATTAGCAGTCGTTCAGCAAGGGCAGGAACTGATGCACTGTAATTGGCAGTTTGCATATTTAGACTTTTTTGCATTTTCTGTACTTGAAGATCCATGCAGCAACTGTTCCTCATACTGTCAAAGAAGCGAAAAATAAAAGCGTTTTCTTCATTGAAGAATGAACGTTTCTGTCACAGCTTGGCAAGTATGTCTAGACATTGTTCTTCTCTAAAGTAGCTAATGTGCTGAAATATTAATCTGTCCCCATACAGTAAGGATATTCAGGCTTTCCCTTTGATATAAATCTCAAATCGATAACATCAAGGCCCTGGCAGAGCTCAGTCATCAAACCGAATCTCTCCGTCATTCGCCACCAAACGTTTGAACTTTTTATTTTTTATTTTTTATATAATCGTTGTGAAAGTTGATCCTCTTTAAAATCTTCAGTTATAGACGAGGTGTTTGACAGGCTCTCCAATGCTTCAGTTAAAAGTTAAGTCTTGCCTTTGAGGCTGCCTGCCTTTGTTGGCTGCTTTAATCCCCTTGTGATTTTATAACGTTTTTTCTTGAATTGCAACACCATACTCGATCACTGTGTACTGACAGAAGAAACAGAAGTTCATGTTTGTTACCTCAACAGCAAAACAGTTTTGGCTGATTTATTGTAATGTAGTTTTTTTTTTCCTTTCATACGTCTGTGTTTTGTTTGTCTGTGAACGAAATCCTGACCATACCCAAACTTGGTGGGGGTACTACCCTACCTGTCTCAGAGATGATTTGATTTTGGATGGTCAAGGTTAAGGTTACAAAGTTTTGGGGATGGAGCATTTATAACTTTGAAAGACGTGCTGATAAATGATGCTGTTACTATGGAACACTAAGGAAACCGTGTATGCAGCCGTAGCCTAATGGTTAGAGAAGCGGCTTTGGGACCGAAAGGTCACTGGTTTGATTCCCGAACCAGCAGGAAAAATGTGTGGCAGCGGGGGGAGTGAGCTGCACCTTTCCTTCTTTCACATTCATGGCTGAAGTGCCCTTGAGCAAGGCATTTAACCCCCAACTGCTCTCTGGGCACTGCAATGTGTGGCAGCCCACTGCTCCGAGTGTGTGTGTGCTCACTGTTTACGTGTGAGTGTGTGCTCACTTTGGATGGGTTAAATGCAGACGCAATAATCAAAAATCCAAAAAATACCTTTGACTTTGACTGACCTCGAAAGGTGAAAGTCAAGGTCACAGGGTTTTGAGTACTTATTACTTTGAAATGAGTGATGATGAGACACTAGTAGGAATCCATTTCATAAATCATTCAAACGAGAGTTTTTTGGATAATTTTGAACACAACGTAAGAAGCAAATGAGTAATTAAAGCCAGTACCAATATAGGGCCTATTTACTACATTATCCATGCTGTGTGACGAAGGTAGCTTGCACTAAGTGCCTGTGTAGTTTGTATTACATTTGTCTTTGTGTTGTCTGGCACAGTCATTTCTTGAAGCGTCATTTGAATCTAATTCATTTGGTGCAAGTGTCGAATGGAATAAGGAAATAGAAAATAATTGAATTTAATGTAGTGTACAGATATATTTGCATCAGTCTATATGTAGGAGTGTAAATTGACAGTGGGTCTTGTTTATCAAACTGGTTCCGAATAGATTTACCTGTAAATGATCTTACGAATGTTTACACAAGAAATTTGGTATTCATGAAAATCCTATCATTTCACAATTGCACATAAGAATAAATGATAAACACACTAACTTGATCAACTTCATTTACTGCACTTTTACATATGGGTTATACTCTCACATGTAAATTGCATTCTTACAGCATTTAACAGACGCCATTATCCAGAACTTATAGAAATGGTTTGGAGTTTTTATCAAATATACATCCTCATGCTAGTTCAGTAGTGTAGTGACCAGTACCACTGAGAAAAATTTGTGAAATTTATATGAATGTCATTAATAAAAGATTGTTGGGGGAAAAAAGAAAAACTGCCAACACAACCCTGGAAATTATGACAAATAAAACTAATATCATTAACTGTAGAGTGGGAAGGTTTGTCTGCATATAGCCATAAACTGTAAGCATGTGCTTTATATTAATGAATATTTAGTGCATAATAATTACAATATTAACAACAATGATTATAATAATATTAGTAGTTGTTGTTGGTGTTGGTGGTGAAGGTGGTAGTAGAAGTGTTTGCACTGTTCACCCAAAAAAGAAGTCCCTGTTTGGATTTAATTAGGTGTGTATGTATGTGTGTGTATGTGTGTGTGTGTGTGTGTGTGTGTGTGTGTGTATATATGTATATATATAGCTAGCTCTGAGTTATTGATCAGAAGGTTGGTGGTTCAATCCCCAGTACCACCAAGTTGCCACTGTTGGGTCCTTGAGTAAGGCCCTTCACCCTCAATTGCTCAGTTGTAAGAATGACACAATGTAGGTCACTCTGGATAAGGGGTTCTGCCAAATGCCATAAATGTAAATAAAATGTTAACTTCACACAAAAATGGTTTGAAAAATATTTGCTGACTATGAACAGAGATGATGTGAATGCTTGGTGTAGTTGAGTCATACAAAACCCACTGTAGAACTCATGTTTAATAGTGAAGGTAAGAGCATTTCCACAGTGAGATATAGAGGATTGGGACTAAACAGTTGTTTACCACTTGTTAGTAAGAGTACTTGGAATAAAAGCTTGCAATGTGCTCAGGAGCTTAAAGATCAGACCGCTGTTGCAATGTGATCTGTTGAGTCCACATTCACTCAATTCCAGAGCAATGAGCATGTCAGGATAAGAAGGGAACCATATAAAGCAATTTACCTGTCATCCATAGTGGCCACTTTCCAAGTTCTGATCTTGGGTTGCTTCAGTTAGGTCGAGGCTCAGCAATTTCATTTGGCAATCAAATGGCCTGAATGTACTGAATGACCAGGTTATCTCATCAGTGGAGTTTTCCTTCCCTGATGGCACAGATATGAAGTTCAGGCCCAAATAGTGAAAGAGTGGTTCAGTGTGCATAAGGAATCATTTTCTCACATCAGTTGGCACCACAGAGTCTTGACCTTAACCTCTTTGGGTTGTGCTGGAGAAGACTTTGTGGACTTATTTGATTGTCCTGACATCAATAAAGTATATTAGGGTGACTTTAATTCAACTCTGATGTTGCATAAAGTTGTAAAAGCAATGCCACAGCAAAGAAGCTCCATACACCTAAATTTGGTTCAATATAATGATAGAGTGCAACATTTTCTTTGGGCTGTACAATGCATTATTGAATATTTTTTTGTTCATGTAGAAGTTAAACGGATAACTTTCATGTCTGTCTTTTTGTGTTTATTTGCTCTTTCTGCAACATATGTTAAGTTTTGTCTTCATACACACATGACTATGAAGAAATCCAGCTTTTCTGAAACTTTTTCAAAACTGGAAGATAATTTTAGTTTGGCTTTTCTTACCAAAACATTTACACAGAGACATAGCTTTACTAGAAGGTGATGAATGTACCCAGAATGTACTTGTGTCCACTTCCAGACAGTTTAATTACAGCTACAGCTAATTAAAACTGTGTCCGAACATTGGAAATGGGCATTTTCAGGGGAAACTCTTTGCAACCATGGTTCAGGAAGGTCAACACAATTTGGTTAATGAATGAATGAGGCAATTTGGCCTTTATGTCCCATCATATCTGTACCCCAGTGAAACAGGAAGTCAAGGATGACGGCTTAAGAATTGCTAAACACTCAGGTGAACTTCAAGTAAGATATTACAAGGGGAAAATTCTTCCGTTTATAAGCATTACAAGCATTAAGCGTTTTTAAAGTATTCCAAATGTTAGGAAAGTAAAAACTTTGTATAGAGTTTAACTTATTGCCACTAGTATTGACTTCAGTAATCCAACTGAGACATTGAAAGAAAGAAATAAGGGCTACTTTTTGACAGTAAATCAATGTACAAAAACTTACTGTGTTTGGTCTGTATATACAGATAGAAAGCTCCTTTGCTTGTGTGCTGTCTATATTAGCTTTGTGTTGGCTGAGAAATAGGATTCCTTCTATAGCTGTGTCACTGTCCCACCTAAAATGCAAACAGTTCATTGGATTTTTCTCCTATAGGGCCTTATGTAGTCATCAACCATGTCAGGCCATCAACCACTTACACACAAATTGCACTCTCTGTATACCTTGCACTACTCTGCGCACACCACTCACGGGTCATCTTTGTGTGCATACTGCACCGACACTTTATACATTATTATTTATCGTCACTACGTTTATATTGTATATTTTTATATTTATATTCGACTTTTAATTATTGGTAGTCATTCAAATAGTTACTGTTATTGTTATTGATCTCTTTTTTTTCTCAGCATTTAGGGAATAGTAGAAGTTTATACAGCCAAAGTTCAGCATGCTTGTGTCCTCTGCACTGACACAGTACTACTCTGTAATATAATTTAGGCGACGTCCAGTATGCGGAGGTTGGATTTTTTATTTTATTTATTTATTTTTTTGGGAGTCAACTTCATTTTGAAGGGATGAGAACCACTGTGTTTAGGCCCCTGTCACATATTAATGATTTGCAGAACTTCTGCCAACGTATGACAAATTTCTATGAAATGCTGAACTATCGATTGTATTCCAGTTTTGAACTTGTACATAACTTATTTATAACTTATCCAGAAACTATCGAAAACTTATAGCTAACTCATATCGAACTTGCCTCCAGCATATATTGATGTATGTAGACGTATCTGATGTGTTCCACAGAACTTTTACTGAACATCTTTCTAACTTAGAGCTAGCGTATTATGGGCATATTGACAGTGTTTAGGGGGATTGGTGTACAAATGGCGTTCAAACGAGGAACCGGTCAGAACTCCTCAAGACTCCACGGGAAGCAGATGTTCATGCCATCCAAGAGATGGCGGATCCAGCAAGGCTGAGACGAGAATACCTACTAGCTGTCCTCCAACATCAGCATGATCTCATTGATTTCTTCGGCGTGATGTTGATACCGTGATGTCTAGTGCGGATCTGATTTGATTTAATGAGCGGCAGTCTTTTATAGGCTACGTCACGTAATTGATTGTTGAGGATACACTGCTGCATAAGTTGGACTAACGTTGGTTATACTAACCTAGGTATTCATTGGTATACGTTATACGTATTCAAAGTACGATAGACTTTATTCAACTTATGAGCAACTTACAAATAATGTGTGTGAATGATCACATGACTTATCTCCAACTTATGGCAACTTACCTACAACTTATGGACAGCCTATGCGAAATATGTTAGCATGCGTTGAAAATTTTGTGCATGCACAAAATCTTTCGACAACCTCGCCATACTACAACTTATACCAGCATGCTGTTAACTTACACAAAACTTTCCCATAACTTATTCAACATACGCCAGCATATTCGCCAAATTTCTCAAATGTCGGCATACGCTGGCTAAATTGTCAATGTATGACAGCCTAAGGAAATTGACTGGGTGAAAAAAATTGTAGGAATATAGAGAAATTGAATTTAATCAGTATGTTAAAAAATTTGGGCGGTACAGTGGTGTAATGGTTAGCACTTCCGCCTCAAAGCAAGAAGGTCCCGTGTTCGAGCCCTGTTCCCAATGAGAGAGTTTCTGTGTGGAGTATGCAAGTTGTCCCCATGCTTGCGTGGACGTCCTCTAGGTACTCAGGTTTCCTCCCACCGCCAAAAGACTTGCACATTAGGCACATTGCCTCTAGGTTTGTGTGTGTTGGCCCTGCAATAAATTGGTGACATGTTCAAGGTGTACCTCGCCTTTGCTTAGAGTTGGCTGGGATGGGTTCCAGCTTTCTCATCATGTTGTTTTATTCTAGGATTATATTTTTTGGTATTGTTTGGCTTTCTGTTGAGTGAAAAACAAATCTGACAGAACTTAACACTTTTATTGTCCTTTAAATCCAATTAAATTTGATCTTATTGAATATGCCAAAATGGTATAAATAGACAAATAAATTTAAAAAGCTTTCTTAGGAAAAAAAACCCTTGTTGACTTGACATTTCCTCGTTAGTTGTTATAAAACAAATAGCACATTTTATTACACTTCATTTCTTTATTTTTCCTTTTTCTTTTTGGTAAATAAGTAATAAATCAGTTTTGCTGTATAGTTATACACTCGAGTCCTGGTCTGCTGAATGAAATGGAATGAGCTGTAGGATGATTGAAATAAATAGGGTATCTAAGGAGGTGATTAAGGATATGATGAAAGAAAAGCCTGCTTTGCCATACGCAAGCGTGCTGTGAGATTACATATATGAAATCATCTGGGACGGACAGGCTGCCCGTTAAATGAGGTTTTCATGGATGGAAATAGCTAAGTTTCCCATCTCCTATTCTGTTCTTGGTTCATGTCTAAGAATAAAGTCATGTCTTTCTGTGTCTGGTGATACTTTTAACTGACAATTGAGTCGATAGTGTCTGTGTTTTTTGTACACTGATGCTATCACACTGTCTTTTCTCATCGGAAATCAATGAATAAATGCAGCACATGGCAGTAACTAGCTTTTGATTGTGTATTTTCTTGCTTATTCTGTTGGTTGGTGGAAAAAAAGATCCATTTGAATTGAATTTAACACATTTTCTTTCATCGGTCATCAGGTTTCAGTGTGCACCTAATCAGGCCTTGTCCAGAAGAGAGAAGAAACACTGCTGGATTGTTGCTGAGGAACTGGGCCACTCAGACACTTCATTCATTTTTAGAGGTAAGTATTTATTTCTATGAGTTGTACATCTCTCCATACCAAAGCAATCATGGTTTCAAGTTATTTTCAGGTCTCGTAGTTTGCTCTTTAGTTTAATAGCTGTACTTGTTGCCTTGTTGTGACTTTAAATTCCACTCTTACGCTTACACCTTTATTTGCTTGGGTGTCTCTGAACAGGAACCCTACCATTATCCCTAAAAAAAAAAGAAAAGTCTGTTTGGCTTTTTACACCCGAGCTTATTGACTAATCGGGAGTTCAGTTCCTGGGGGGGGTGTCTGATAAGATTTAAACAACCTTTTGATTATGAGCCCAACACTCTGACAACAGATTCCTAACCCTAAAAATAACCTCTAACCCTAACATTAACCCTAGGGATAAAAAACTTTACAAACAGCTTTAAATGAATAATAGTGTTGATAGATTCATGTTTTAGAGTTGATTACATGCCACAGTGTTGAGGAGATTGAGTTTTCTGTACTTGGTGCAGTGGTGACGCTGTATAAGCGAGGCATGCCATTTCTATGCTAAAACCCTCTATCTGTCTAAAGCCATGAACGTAATCCAACATGAGCTGTTTATGAATGATTTCTCTACAGTTAAGGTGTAATGCCATGCAGATTAGTTGTATGAGGGTGTAAATGACTGGTATTTCCATTCCTTTTCTTGGTGTAGTGGGCTTTCATGAGCTTGGGTTACAGTCTGTGTGGAGATTTGCGTGTTCTTCCTGTGCCCGTGATGTGTGTGTTTCCGCTGGGTTCTCTGGATTCTTCCCACATCCCAAAAATATACTACATTAAATTGCCCCTGTAATGTGTGTCTGCCATGGTTCTCTTTTGATTATATAAGTTTTTACTATGATCCTATGATTTCTAATGCTGTTTTACTGAATATATATGACATTTATTAAAGCTCCTTTAAGTTTCCTGTGGCAGAACTGTGCATTACAGAGGCTTCGATTTGCTTGGCGCTGGTTCCTGTCATCACATGAGCCTGCGGATTTTAATCATTAAAATATTTGTCTCATTGACAGAGGGTTTTTTTTTTTCCGAAGTTGTGTAAAGGCACAGACCCCCCCCCCCCCCTCTCTCTCTCCTGACCTGCTCTCCTCACAGGGAGTGCCAGGTCACGGGTAATTAGGCGTCCTTAATCACCTGAAGTCACTTGCTCTGACACTCTTTAACCTCTCTGTAAATGGGTTATTATTACCTTTGAAAACCCCCTCTGTGGTTTCAGTTGAAAAAGACTTTATTTTAGCACCGTTCAACAGGGAAACGCTGTTTAGACACACTATTTATAATTCTAATTTGGTTTCTATTGACAGCAGAGAAATAATCTTACTTTCACATTCTATTTGTTTATAATTTCATATAGTGCAATGAACAAGGGTATTTATTATACATTTTTTTTTAAATAACAATAAAAGTTCAGTGAACATGATCAGTGAAGCATTTAAATTTTCTTGTTTGTTTATTTTTATGTTTCTGGCATTATGTTTGCTTTTTGTATTTTTTTTTGGCTAGATTAATATAATATATAGGTCTAGGCACTAAAAGTGGCGCTCCCAATAGACGTCTTTATTAATAGGTATCTAAGTCTGTGTTTCCATTTCACTGCCTTTATGAACTGATTTCTGTTTTTTTGTATCACCTGTCTTGTTAGTTTAAGTATTTGTTTAATTAGTTCATGTTCTGTCAAGCTTCAGATTGTGGTGTTTGCTGCCTATCTGAGTTGTTGTTTGCTTCCTATCTGAGTTAGATTGTGGGTTTTTTATTTTGCGCAAGTCTGAATGATCGCGGGGAGGGGCTCGAAGACTAGATATAGTCGGGCTCACCTTGCCACAAAACTTGGGCTCTGGAGCCACCCATCCTTGTTGCCCCCGACTCGGTGCCCACATGTTGGGATTCTCCCCGGTTGACGAAAGGACGGGTCCTGACTGTTGTTTGTGCTTATGCACCAAATGACAGTTCAGAGTACCCACCCTCTTCAGAGTCCCTAGGGGGTGTGCTAGAGGACGCTTCCCCTGCGGACTCCCTTGTTGTCCTGGGAGACTTCAACACCCATGTGGGCGGTGACAGTGTGACCTGGAAGGGTGTGATTGGTAAGTACGGCCTCTCCGATCTGAGGCCGAATGGTGTTTCGTTGTTGGACTTCTGTGCTCGTCACGGTTTGTCCATCACGAAACACCATTCGGGCTCAAATCGGAGAGGCCTCTGTTTTTTACGGATGACGTTGTCCTTTTGGCTTCATCAAGCCGGGACCTTCAGCTCTTGCTGGAGCGATTGGCAGCTGAGTGTGAAGCGGCCGGGATGAGAATCAGCATTTCCAAGTCTGAGGCCATGGTTCTCAGCTGGAAAAGGGTGGAATGCATTCTCTGGGTCTGGAATGAGGTGGAGGAGTTCAAGTATCCGGGGGTCTTGTTCACAAGTGAGGGAAGGATTGAGCGGGAGATCGACAGGCAGATCGGTGTATGAGCCTTTCCTTTTTGGTTTTCATTTTCATTATTAACAATAAATTTGCTTTTGTTTTTTAATTTCTGCCTCTTGTCACGTAGTGGTTAGCACGTCCGCTTGACATCAAGAAGGTCTTGGGTTCGATTACCTGGCTTGGACATTTCTGTATGGATTTGCATGTTCTCTTCGTGCTTGGATTTCCTCCGGGTACTCTGGTTTCCTAACACGATCCAAAGACATGCACATTAGGCTAACTGTCTGTTCCAAATAGACCCTTGATGTGAGTGTAAGTCGGAATGGTTGTGTGTGTCACCAGTCTTCCCGCGACCCTAGGAGGATTAAGCGGTTCAGCAAATGAGTGAGTGAATGATTGCATGTCATCATACCAAGTCAGCAATACAAAACAGCCATTCAGTATTAACTCAGCAATGCGTATTGGCTTTTCTATGGTGGGCATGCCAGACACAGTATGGACACAAGACAACCATCCTAGCCATATTCCATGACTATGGTGCTCCACTTGGGAGCCCCAACACTTAGTGCTTTAGTAAGTTTCTGGTCCATCACAAGTCACCAGAACAACTTCAGTACACTCTGGCGCTGATTGTGCATGTCTCTTGAACTGTACTGGAAGAATGAACACTGTTCTTGGCTAAGACACACTATTTTTTCAGTCGATGTTGTAATTATGGACGTGGAAAACGGTGTCTGACACTTCGCTCCAAAATCAGCAAAGTTGTTCAGTTGAATTGAGATCTGGGAACTGTGAGAGCCATAGCATATGATTTACATCATTATTATCCTATACAAACCATTCATCAGCTTCTTGTGCACTGCGGATGATGGCAGGGTCATCCAGAAGGAAACCACTTCCATCAGGATTGAAATGTTTTATTGTAGCAGAAACACGACTGATTTTTTTTTTAAATGTATTTTTTCTTTAAGGGACAAGCGGAGAATTGCTGTCTGTTATCCTTTTATCTTCCATCTGTATATCTATAAGTTGCTGCATAAACAGCTATGTCTTGTGCCAGCGTTTCCATTTACCATTATGAGATTGCACTTCCTCTATGAGCCTGCTTGCTTAATCGCAAGTCTTAAACATGACAAACTCAAAGATGATGATGATATTTTATGTATGTTTTTTTATAAAAAAAAATTTCTGTACATAATATGTATAGAGTATGGTGGTAAACATATGCACTACATTAATAAATAGAGCACAGAGATAGGCTCATCCCATGTTTATCTTCTCTTTCATGCACAGACATAAAATGTACAAATTGTGATGTTTGGCATTTCTGGTGCCAAGCATTTCTTGTGTCCTGATGAAAAGCTATGCTTGTAGTCCGCCTTGCTTTCAGCTTGATTGATGAGGGCTGCAACAGCTTCCATAGTTGGCCAGTTCCTTCAGATTTTCTGCAGCACACACACAAAAACACACAAATACATACACGGCTTAAGGTTTACGCTGAATCAGCCAAACCAAAGAAGATTGTGGCACCTTGAGATGATCACTGTGGGAATGTGGCACTTCAATCCACTCCATGTGTCCCGCATGTGTTCAGGTTGATGCGCCTCAGCACTTGGCAAGGCTTTGCAGTTTTGCAGAGGATGCTTGATTGCTCAGGATTGTGTTTACATGCCTTTTTTACATGTATAATGCTTCTTGAAGAACACTATGAGGCGATTGGCTCTGACCAGACTGCCTTTCATATAACCCTGTCCAATTATCAACCTTATCCTGGCAGCATTGCAGTGTGGTATGAACCGCATATTTGGCTTCTAAGTGACTTTGGCTAGCGTGGTCAGTGAGTGGCATTCCAGACAGTAAGTGCAAACTGAATCAATTTTTGCCCCCCAATCTTTCTCCCATTTTTGTCTCCATATTTGGAAATGTTTACCTCCTTGTGGCTGCACAGTGCAGGAGGAAGACTGTGTATGAGTCATTTGAACAGCATAAGGGCCTGACTGTGGATCCTCCTCACTAAAGCCAAAGTGAGTAAAGCTTGCTCTTGAGGCTACACACACACTCATACCCACGGGATACATTGTGAGTACCTAAAATTTCTTTGTCTTTCAGTCTCACCTTCTCACTCATTTTCTCTCTCTGTGTCTATGTATCCTTGTCTCTCATTTAACGTCAGTAGGTAGAAAACGTGTCGAGTTGCCTGGCTGGAAGCTAGGACAGGTTTCATTCATTGTGCTGTGATGTGCTATGGAGATAGCAGTCTTTGCTGATGTGTTTGATTGTATGATTGACTAACTGGAGTGGATTGCCCTCCCTTGACTGCTTGAGAACAGCAGTGCATCATGGTGTAGAAGCCTTAATGTGACAGTTTTGACTGTTATCAGGTTGACCAGGGCAAGCAAAACATTTCTATCACCTACTTATGATAAAACGGGTCAAGAATTTCTGTAAAATTAGGGTTTAATAACTTTCTACGATATCAGGTATGAAAAGGGCCCGTCTCTGTTTTCAAACTATCCGTAAGTTTTATTTTTACTTCTTTCCATGGGGAAACGTTTGATCTGCGTTAGCAAAAACTTCATACTCTATAACAGGAAATATATCAGCCTTTTTCCAGTGACACCTTTTTGATTACTTTATTTAATATGTTTTGATATGTTATAAATTATCACTTGAATAATAGCCTCGCCATATTGACAGTGAAATTAATTTGTGCTCAAACAGAACTGGATATACTATAAATATGATTGGCCACGATCTCATTATTTATTAAAGCTCATATTAATGACAGCTATCCTTATTTGTCTGTTGTCCTTTATTGTATGTATTTAATGCTAGACACCACATTTGTTCCTCCCCCTGCTTCTATTTCCATCTCTACCATACCATACATGGTATTATCTGTCTTTGCTTTTCATCATCATCTCGGAATTCAGCACATGGTACTTTTTTTTAATCGATCCTTGGTTTCTATGGTTCTACTGTTCATTTGTTTGTGTACATTCCTTCTAACCATATTCATGTGTATTTGCCTTAATGCACCTGTTGGACATTTTGATCAGTGGTACTGTATCTACTAATGGATGATGGCTATGCAGACTTTTTGCTACACATCATTTAAAAAAATTACCTGGGCAATTTTGGAGATATGAAATATACAAGTATATGGTTTATTTACTACTGATGGTTTGAGTTGGCCATCTGGATTGCCTGCTCTGTTTTTATGTGTCTGGTGTAAGTCAGAGATCACATCAGTCATTATTTCTTAGCTTGTCAATCAGGCAAGTAAAAGCTCCAGTGTGCTTTCCTGTTCCATGTTTTAGTTGCTCGGAAACATGATTAGGCTAAAAAAAAGTGGTAGCTGATGTAATATAGCATATGGTGAGCTTGCTAGCCTGTCTATTAATACAACTGGAAACAAATGAGTGTATGACCAAGTAGAACATTCTGCTTAGGCCTGCACCAAAAAGTCAGCAAGTCACTGGTGAATCTCTTCTGTTCTGTTCTAGAATCACATATACAATAAAAAAAAAAACTCCATGAGATGACTATATTTTGTGTTAGCAAAAGAGTTACATGACGGCTTTGAACTGTATTTTGGCATTAGTTTATCTTTACTTTAAAGCCTGAGTAAGTGATTTTGGAGAAACTAGCATGTGTACTCTAGACTTTTGAAAGTGTCCAAATAAAAAATTCCACCCCCTCCATTCATGTGCCTCTCTAAAGCTCCTCCATGATGAATCCATGAGAGGGAGTGTTGGGGGCATAGTGTGTCGTCGTCATATCCAATTACCTTATGTCTCACATTCTCATACAAATGTAGAAAAATGTTTAACATTTTCAATAAATGTAAATAATGAAAGTGTCTATTGTAAGTTCTCAAAGCTGTTGATTGCTTGCTAGCTTTAGCAGTATGTTTGCCTAGCCTTGTGGAAGAATGTGGTGCAGGTTGGCAGACAGACTGGTAGGCCGTCCATTAATTTCCTTTGGAATGATTGAAATGATTAGCGAGTTTTTACAGCTCTCTGACTGCCAGAGATATGGTCACTATCAATTACAAACTATTAGTATATACTACATGGGAATGACACAGTCTGATTGGCTCGCTATTTGGGGGATTATGGATGAGTAGATAATGCTGGAATCGAAATAGTTGACAAACACGCATGTTTTGTTACAGTCACCATTTCTGACATCCTATAAATTCAACAAAATGCTGTCCTGAAAAAAAGTACCCTTTGCTTTTCTATTCTCTTCTTTCCATGTAGTATGCATGTTTTAAAACTTGCCGTTATGAAGTGTGCTGACATGCGTGTGTGCACACCGACCTCACCGACTACCATCCTGATAAAAAAAAAATATTATTAAAATAAACCTTGTTGTAGTGTGCTTTTTGTTTGTTTCTGTGTAGTATATACTTAGGCTGGATAAAAAAAAAATCCTGGTTTCTCATCAGCGCCTGCACCTGGAAATTGGCACCACATGTGCCGCATTTAGGTTTTCAAAAAGTTCTGATGAGGAACTGGTATTTTTTTGTATAAATATATATATATATGAATGTGTGTATATATGAATGTGTGTATGTTTATACACCACATTATATAATATACACCACATTATATATCTGCCACAAAGCCTCTTTCAGGGGGTGGGGACAATGTGTTAGCTAGCATGATAATAAGTGACGATATATACTAGTAGAACCCCAAATCAGAAAAAAGTTAAAACTGCATGGAAAATGCAAAAAAATAAATAAATAAAAAATATCAGATTGATCTGACAGACAGATCATGACTGACATGAATGTGACAATAACATACAATGACATTATACTGAATAATAAAAGGAATCAGTGGATATTTACTAGTTTTCTAGCTCACTCCTTTTCATAAAGCTAAGCATATTTTTCCTGCTTTTCATTTGTCTTCACCCCCCCTCCCTTCATTACTCTTGTGCATGTGCTATTTTTGCAACATTTTTCTATGGAAGTAGAAGAGATGCGGACTGTTTTAGCATATGGATTCAACGGCTTTGCCCATCTCGGCTGTACCCCAACATTTCCCATGAACAAGGCCTTGTTTGGTCTTTGTAGAGGAAGCGCCAGAGAATAGTATCAGTACTTTTTGGAGGGGTAAAGGCTCTTGAACAGAGCTGAAATAATACCTATCATTCCTTTCAGGAAAACACACGTCTCTTTCTCCGTCTTAAAGCATAAATGGCCCATGTTTGGGCAAAGAATTTGGTGAATGCAAATGAAGCTTAGCTAGTAGTGGCGCCACAACTGGGGGGGGGAAGTCGTCGGCTTTAGAACTGCCCATTTCTTCTTGACTTTTTAAAATATTTTTTTATTTTTTTTTGGTGCATGGCTTTCATTTCTTAATGAGTGGAGGATTAGTTTATTCAGCTATACTTTGAGTTTTCCACCAAGCCTTCATAAACATTGCAAACAGTCAGTCACGTAGTATTTAAAGTATTTAAAGCACTGCGTGATTTCTCTACCATTGGCATGAAGGCCTCACCTACCTGTGGTTTTGTAGTTATGTTTGGGGGAAACAATTTGAAAAAAAGTGGCAGGAAATTCCCATCAATCTGAGTTGGACTGAAACAGGTCTGGACATCTTTGCCTATAGCTTTGAAGTGCTTTCACTTTTCTAATCAAATGCATCATCAGTAAGTGTCTGTATCTGATGACTTGTGCATGCAGGTTGTCACTACTAGCTCAGCATCGGCTTCTTCGGCTGTGTAAACCTTCTTCCCAAACTCGTGTTACGGCAGAAAAAGGTGGAGTGTTAATGGGATTTTGTGTAGCTGACAGGGGCAATGTTCTCGCCGTGAACGATAGAGCAGTGTGATAATCCCATTAGCTTTGGCTCAGTGCTAAGCAGGCCTGTACCGTTTAGCTCCAGGCTCGCTGGCACTTTAATGCTTGTCGCTCTTTTTTTCCCCTGATGATAGTGTGATTTAGATTCTCTCACAGCTTCAAATCTTTGCCAATAAAAGAGGCCATGCATCATGACTTTCAGAAGCGTTTATAAATGCCACTTTTGCAATTTCTGCATTTCGACCCTTGTGTCGATTTCAGTATCCCCTGCGTAATCTTTGCAGGATTACTTAAACTGTCCAATTGCGACATTCATTGCTAATTTCTGTGGTTTCTCACATTCATTGCCACAAAGTTAGACTGGTGTTAAAGCTTTATGTAAGAGCACAAAGCCTCTCTGCTTTTAGAGCCTCAGGTTTCCAACAGCAAACGGACTTTAGTCACAATGAATAATTAACGATTTAACCAGTGACGGAGCTGTCAGGTGAAAGATTTCTTCCAACAATAATCTGTGTGTGTCCTCTCTTTATCAAAGCACATCAGAGATCTGATTACACTTTTACACTTTTTTCTCTTGTAACTACTAAAAAAAAAAAAAAAAAAAAAGATCTCTAAAAGCTGCATAATGTCCCATTTTCACCCTCTCTGCAACAGAATGCTATTACAAGCTACCGATGGACAAACAAATCTTAATATAAAGCCATTTTTACCGCATTACTGTCATGGCTGCAGGTGCACACATTCAAATGGAATTCAAGGCTGTGTTCCAAACCTCATAATTCACACTAAGTAGTATACCTAGAGAGGATGCCAGTGATGTAGACAGATATTGAGTAGTGTAGAATGTGGTAAAGATGCAGTACATCTATTCATTCATTATTACCGAAGTGTTTTGCATAGGAAGCAACTTTATCCTGCATGAGTGTGGCGATCGCAGTTGTTGAGTACCATGTGAAAAAGCAAAACTTCTCAAGAGCTTTTAGCATGTTATCTGCGATTATCAAGCTCTTATTTTCCCTGCCAGATCAAGCAGCAGTGCCTGTACTCATGTTTTGCACATGACATACATCAATGAATGAGTCGGCTATTTATTTATTTACTTACTTATAGTTAGCCAGCATACTGTATATACATGCACTTGTTGAAGGGAAAAGTGTTTCTCTGTTATCTTACAGTGTGCACTAGATCACAGGCTGAATGTAGGGGCTTTCCGCCGAAACGCTCCGGGGCTGTTTGGACGCGGCTAAATTTCTATAAATACAGAGAAACACACCAACAACTCCCCTCAGTCTGACTTGCTGAAATCAAATTAGAGAACCTGTTTAGCAAGGCAAAAAGTAAACTCTTTATCTGTCTCGAATCCTTTTTCTTTGAACGAAATAGTATACCCTGTTGTTGGTTGTGGCTTCTTCCAGCCAGAATGTAGTGAACATCATCTTACATGTCCAAAGTTGGGTCATGATGGTGAATGACATTAGAGCTGGTATATGATATATGCATGCAAATTTTCAAGCAGCAGTGCACAAACACCCTCATACAGCTATGACTGTGAATTACACATGTTTTTACTATCACATGATTATCCGGGTGACTCACGGAAGCTCGGGAACATCATATTATAATGCTCTAACACTCAGTAATCATATATATTTTTGTTTTTCGTGTGTACTGTGGCTTCAGTGTCTGTTAGTTCATTTAAGACACGCACACACAAGGACAAAAATATCATCGCTCCCCCTGACACTGTGCTTTTTGTATGAAAGGTTACAGATTAATCCTGCAGATGCGGAACGAAAGTTAGTCACTTGGTTGTTTACTACATTCTGGCGATTTTGAATCCTGGCTTTAGTAAAGACTATTTTAGGGAGGGTTTTAATTCCGCTTTGCATTTGGGTTCCGGGGTTCCTTATGTAGTTTCACCTATTTAGTTTCAGCTGTTCCTAAGACGACGGAGACGGAGCATGCAAAGGCAGAGATGCACATTTGTCTGCTGGTTTCATTGTTTAACAGTTAACTTTTGCCGGCTAGCATAATGATTAAAGTGTACCCTTTTGTATGTGATCCTGTATTTGAATAAATTAAGCAATTATACCAAAAAGCTGTTAAGCGTGGTATTCGGACCAGCTGCATTTGACGGCTTGGGCTGGTCACAGTGCTCAAAAATGCACACAATGCTTTTAGCATGGGTCTTTGATGTATTGGTCTAGTGCATTTGTTTGGCATATTGATGATGACTACATTTATTGAATGCTAACTGGATAAAACAGCAACAGCTATTTCTCAACAGTTATACTGTTTTTAAGTGCTTCAGTTTCAGATAATGCTATTTTTAGTGCTAATAGTGTTATATATTTGGGGAATTTTTCTTTATCATGCAAAATTATACATTTTCTGGAGTATTTCATTTCTTGGGTAATAATTTGTTGGAGTCTGTACATAAACATTAACATTTTGTGCTGCTGGTTGTGTTCAGCTGTCTCACTGTAGCTGGTGAGTTTTCACACAAATCTGATCTTTGGATTGATTTAAAGACTTCTTAAAATGCACTACTAATAGAAGTTGTTTCTATTACATAGCACAAAGGAGAAAATAGCATTGAGAGGGGAAAAAAGGCTAAGAGCAAGAATGGGTTATTAAATAGATGAGAAAAGTGTTCTGGATTCTATGGAGAATGCAAATTGCCCATTTTACTGACTTTATTGACACTCCAAAGAAAATTTTTGCTCAACTTCACTCTGATTTTTGGACTTAATTATTAAAAAGCTAAGCTGAGAGGTGTGTCATATGGTAAATATAACTGACTGCTGCATGTAGCATGTAAATGCAACATATCGTGTGTGTGATACTTGAACTAATCTCGGAAATTGTAAAAAAAATAAAAAAAATAAAAAATGTCAATGTGACTAATTGTAGGCACTTGAGCTGAGTGTGCTTCTCAATCACATGATTTAGTTAATGCTGATTTCAATCCAGTCCCCCCCCCCTTTAACATATTTTTTTTTTTACTGTAAGGTATAGATGAATGATTGATTCCAAGAGAAAACTGGTGTCATTTTTATTTATTCATTTTTGCTGCCATGGTTTGAGGAAATACCTTCTAAAAGAAGGGGTTTCTCCCTCCTGCGCAGTCCCAGAGACTTGGGGAATCAATGTCAAGGAGTATTTTGTCATCTCCTGGTGGCTCGACCCCTTACTATGACACTTATACTGGTGTTTTGTTTTGGTTTTTTTTAGTTCAAAGTTACTGTTTTCAAACTGCAGCCCGTATACCACAGTAACAATTTGTAATGTAAATGCAGTACAACGCTGAAATTGTCCAGTATTGATTTAGGTCATTAATTGCTGCTCAGTTTTAACAGCTCAGTAATGGAGAAACAGAATGTTATTGGAGATGGGAAGAAGCAAGTACCTTATTGTTATGCACATATTTGTAATATCACTTTCTTTATTTGGTCTTTTCAGAGACTTTCTGGTTTCATTTAATTTTTTCATCCATCTGTTCTGCCGATATCTGTCTGACCAATGAAATGAACTGGTACAATTTGATTAGACATGTGTTAATAATTTGTTAAACTTCCTTAAACATTGCTGGCTGTGGTATATTTATCTAAGTGGAGAAGGTAGTGGGTGTTTGTGCTGAAAGAAATGCTTTAGACATATGTGCAGTGGACATATTTCTCATGAATGCGCAAATCTGTTTAGTATCAAAGCTTATATCGGCCTCAAACACTCCGAACCTACAGTATGTCGTGATGTGATTAAGTGACATATTTATGTGAACATGTGGGAGGCTGACTAAAAAACTTAGATCTTTCATATGAAAAAAAGGCTACAAAGTGTGACCTTTTGCACAATCTTGCAGAGTAGGTACAGATAATATCAGCACTGAGTTGCTTTCAGGTCTCAAGTGATTAACCTTAGTCGAAAATATAAGTAATGATATCAACAACAACAACAACAACATCATTATGAGAGAGAGTGCTGTTATGGGAAAATGCTGATTTGGTTTATTTTCTAATAACAGTGAAGTGTTTTTTAAATTTATCTTGTGCCTCAGTAAGTTCATCATCTCATCTCACTCACTTTGCTGAACCGCTTAATTCTACTACCTGGAGGAAACCCACACAAGTACAGAGAAAACATCCACACAGAAACGCCCAAGACTCGAACCCAGAACATTCTTGCTGTAAGGATGTGCTAACCACTACGCCACCATGACGCCTCTTAGTAAGTTGGCAACACTAATAATTTGTTATTTATTAAAGAATCGTGAACCATACTACTTTGATTACTTCTAGTTGCATTTAAACTTGCAGAACATCATCAAAACAAGACAGACGGTTGTCACCAGTTTTTTTTTTTCTCTTGAAGTTAAAAAAAGAGAAGAAGCTTGTCATATTACCAAGAAAACACAAAATACAGAAGTTGTTCCAGTGTCACAGAGTTAAAAGTTACAGCTTGACCTCTGACTGCTTCAAAGCACTAACATTTGAGACTCTGGCTAAAAATGCTAAAAAAGCCTTTCATCGAAAGCTTCACCAAGCCAACAAGTACACAAGTTTTTTTTTATTGAATTTATTTGGAGACCATGTTATAGAAGTTTAACCGACATGTTTTGATCAATCAGAACCAAGAATTCGACATAGCTCTTGTATGTGTGAGTAGAATCATGAGAAATGGTACATCCTCCACTAAGAAAAAGTGTGTGAAGGGAGAATAGACCTTCCCATAAATCTGCTATTCTGGCGAAGCTAGTATCTAACATCTAGACAGTGTGAGCTCAAAAAAAGCTGTGTGAAATGTTTGGCTCTTAGTGTAGCCTGCAGTGTACTCGATTCAGGTTTTATCTTTGTGATCCATCAGATTATGAGGCTTGCGCAGTTTATGGCTACTGGAGAAGAACACTGTTTCGAGATCTCCTTCATCTCTTACTGTCTGCACAATTGTACGTTTCTTGCTTGCTTTGGCTTGAAGGCCATTCCCATGATTTTTCTGAGGGGAAAAAAAAGTAGCTGTGTCGTTCTTTGTGTTCCAAGTACTAGAGGTCATGTGTTAGTTAGTAGTCCTACTGGGACAATAAACATAGTTTTATAAGATGACCCAAATGCTAAAGTATGTAGAAATGCATTGACACTGCTTGCAATATTTTCATTATTAAGTGCACAGCAGTAGTCAACATTTTGAGCAAGAAGCCAGATGGGAAAGGAAGCGTAAAGGTTTAGCTGAGCTAGTGTCAATAAAATGTTCCACAAAGAGATGTTTGTCCTAGTTTCCCATCAAAACAGTCAGGAAAATCATTAAACACCCCAAAAAGCTTTTCTTTTTCTTCCCTTGTGACGCTTGTTGCTTGGATTTTATCAGCCATTTGTGCCGTGTTCCCTTCCTTAACTATAAGGCACATGTTCTTTCTGAATATCTTCCACTGGCTTCTTTGGACTGATTTGTTATTCTTATCATATTCTGCAGTTTGAGGGACAAATGGGATCATGAAGACTTCATAAAGACTTAAAGAAGGATAAGTTAGGAATAACATTAAGATTATGGTGACACTAATCAAAATGCAAACAAAGAATTCTCTTCATGTGGTGGTAAAATCCACGGTGAGACCAAGTCATGATCATGCAACGGAAGTGAGCACAATGTCCACCATTTTCCTGCATGTGTTCAAACTCCTAGGTTAATTTTCCCCCAATCACTTTATTCAGCAATGTTCAGAAAGCTTTCTTTTGGTAATATATTCAGCTGTAGAAATAATAATAATAAGCACTTTCAAATGTGGTAGTCTGAAGTGCTGTACACACAAATAAAACAAATTAAATGGCAAAAATCTGATGTAACAATGTGCTAGCACAAACATAATACACAGTCAAATATTGAATAAAAACTATGTATTACCCGAGCGTGAGGTCTGTACGGAGAAATCTTGGCCCACAGTCTTTAGTACATACAGAGCCGAAGGTAAGAAAGACCAAGGGCTGAGATTTCTCTGTACAGACCGAGCAAGGTTAAAGGTGTCCATTCCTTAGTGAATAACCTATTCGTTTTATTTTCCATTATCAGCTCATTCTCCCTGAATATAGTTTCCTGCCAAAACCAACCTAGCTCACAGGCTTAGTATCTCTTATTCACCTGTTTTACATCTTGTTTTGGTTCTGTGTCTGTTTTCAATAATAATAACAAGTCTTCATGACCGAAGGAACGAGCTTTTACATATGTGATGACCTGGAAGTGCAAGATCGATTCGTAGAAAGTGGAAAAGTCCGAAATCAAGTGTTAAGAATATTTATGGTATTTGGCCGACGCCCTTATCCAGAGCGAGTTACATTTATCGTTTTCATATAACTGAGCAATTGAGGGTTAAGAGCCTTGCTCAAGGGCCCAAGGGTGGCAGCTTGGTGGTACTGGGGTTTGAACCCCCCAACCTTTGGATCAGTAACCCAGAGCCTTAGCTGCTGAGCCACCATTGCCCTAGAACAGTAGAAGAAGGCATACGATTTCAAGAGAAATAAAAAAGATGGCAGTGTTTAGTAATATCATGGTTGGGTCATTAATACTCACGTAACGGAGTAAGCAAGTGGTTTCAGAAAGACATTGTAGCCAATTCCATTTTATTTACAATAGATAACACTGTGTTTCATGTTTATTTAGTATGCCTGGGAAATGAATGGGCATCTTTAATATATAGATGAGGCATAGAGAGAAAGACATTCAATGCAGAACACACATGCAAAGTGTTTAAAGCTTTAAAAGCCAGATTAGCCTCAGTTTACAAATCTCCAAACTTACGTCTTTGTCTAAGTAATCTACAATAGCATCCAAAGTAGGATGACAACATGGTTTGTCAGAAGAGCACGAAACTAGTTGCACAAGCTCGGTCAGGTTATACAATGTGTGAACGCACACAGAGAAGTTCCTATACAACAAAAGAGCCTGAACAACTCAAGTACAGGATGAGGAACGGCAGAATAAGGTTTATTTGTCTTTGCTGAAAATTCCAGTGTGAGTGGGCAGGTGTATTAGTCTGATTAAGAGTCTTCAGCTTAAGAGGCTTCAAATATCCAAGTGAAAAGATTCTCTACAAACAAAAAGGGTGTGTGATGGGGGGTTAGTCTGGGACACTTTTCTTAATGAATATCATGCAGTGTAATAGTGTCTAAAACTAAAAATAATAAAGTAAGAGTTGTTGAGAATCTTAGCTAGTGTGTAGATGTATGTGCAGAGCAATCTTGCAGATTAGCTAACAGACACCAGATACTAAACATGCTATAAGATGTTTGCACATTTTGGTAGTAGATATGCTTGTGATATATCATTGTGTGTGTGTGTGAGGATAAACTTTCTTTTTAGTGTCTCTGCTCCTTTGTGCCACTGCTCATCTGTTCATCCCTGGCTCTGCGAATGTGCTCATGGCTCACATGGTCTTTTGTTGATCATCTGTGACTGAGCTCTTTGTGATCCAGTAGCGTGATTACCTACTGACCCAAATCAGCCAATTGGCAGGAGATTGCTGTTTCTTTCTAGGGTAGTTAAATAGCGACCACTTCAATTTTAAAGAATTATAAATGAATCAAATGCAAACAGACAAAAAAAATAATGATAGGCACAGAAATTTCATCCACTCTTTATTCTTCAGTAAGTGCTTTAACCTGGTCAGGGCTGAGATGGGTTGAGGGCTGAAGCCTAAAACGCTGGAATGCTATACTTTGCTTGTTGATCTGTTTCTAAATCTGCAATGATTCTGGTGGCATTTATCCGATTTGACACTTTGACATTCAGACATTGCGATGCCACAGCTGTTTATTTTATTTGTTTTTATTGGTTTTTCAGGTTTTTCATTGGTGGAGGTTTCATGTGGTCACAGATGTTAGCTGTGATAAAAACATATAATTTGACCATATATATA